>JXCR01146675.1:216071-255945 GCA_002079205.1 Phalaenopsis hybrid cultivar
ATATATATATATATATATTCATCGAAGTGACATGCTGAGGTGTCCAGTCATACATAAGCTACTGAGTTGACCCGTCAGTCTGACATGGTGATCTGGCTCTCTGATTTGCTCTTCTTGTGACATCTGACAAACTGAGCAATCTCTCACAAGACTATCTAGCCTCCTTCGCAATCATTAGAACTGTTAGACCAAAAAATTTAAAGATCGATTTCAAAAATCGACATATACCACATCATCATTTACGAGCCGCTTGATGTGATAATTACGAGGACATCATACACATATTTTGTACGACAGATTCTACTTGAATATTATGTTGAACTTGTCTAACAATGGAGAGGGAAGGACCGGAGGGGATCAACATTCCTGACCTTTTTTGAGCGATCCGAAGCGTGACCATCACATAACTTTTTTGGCCCCAACCTCTCATTCAACTATTTTTTCCGGTCCCCCTAAGGAGCATTGGAAAAGCGAATACATACTTAATGTCTGAAGAATATATTCATCATCTTCCTCCAACTTTTCACTAAGATGTCTTCTTGATTGTGTTAACTTACAAACAATAAGGGGCTCTACGTCCTAAAAAATAATTTCTAATAAAATCTATATTTTTTTTACCAAACTATCTTGTGCATTTATTAAAATCCCAGGATATATTCCTCTTTTATTTGATTTCTTTTTTCAACCATTTCCATCACCATTATTAGTGTTCCTAATAATTAGAGCTGGGCGGGTAAGCTAACCTACCAACGGTCCCTTGATTCAACAGCACTGCTCCTGTAATCACGAACATTTCCGTTGGCGTGTCATGGCAAGTATGAACATCAAAACTATGCGGCGTATATTCAGGCCATCTGGATGGATTTGTCGTGAATGAATAAAACGGTCCAAGTTCCATAAATTTTGCTGCATGTCTTTTTTTCTATTTCTCTAATAAATCGGCCAACTAAACAAATACCAACTTTAATGTTTTTAGAGTAAAAATAGTTATTTTTTATATGACTCAGATAATCTAAATTTTAAGCTGCTGTTAAGGATCACTCTATTTTTTATATTAGTTTACTTTATTTTTAATTTTCTTTATTTTGATTTTTTTTTTATTTTAACAAAAAAATATAATTACACCTGCCAGTCTGCCACCCCCTCCTCTTCATCCACCGTGGACCTGACGGCTTCCTTGCTATTTTCAAACCCATTACCTGGCATCCCCCGAAATATTATTTGAAATGATTTACATGCATACCAAACAATTCTTCTGTAACCTAACTTTCAAATGTTACAAGATAGCATAAAAATGTGTACTGCATTCTTTTCAAAGGTAAAATCTAAAATTTTGGTGTGAAGGTGTTATATAAATACCTAAGAAATATGTTGTATGTATCTAATGTCCCTTTTATTTTTATGTTTCCTTTTTTGTCCTAGATATCTAAAAATGTGGCATTTTTTCATTATTTAATGTGACCATAACTTATTCAACAAAAAATAAAAGCCTACCATTAAAATTTAATCTGAGAATAAAACATTAAAATTTAACAACTCATAAATTTTACATCTGTTCTTTCATTCACCCACATCATTTAAATAATCACCTAATAACTATTAATTGACTGCTACACAAATCATAAAACACATCAGTCATTGAAGGCATTGGCATCAGGGTCAGGTTCGGGATCAAGATGGTGGGAGTTGTTTTGAAAACAGGAAAAATAAAATTTTCCTATAATGTGAATTTGAAAAACAAAAAAAAATTATTTAAAAATAAAATTAAGAAAATAGAGAGTAAAGCGGCAGATAAATATGTTTTTTATTTTGTTTTCTTTATTTTGAAAAAAAAAACAAAAAATGAAGGTAAAGTGACACACACACACACACACACACACACACACATATATATATGTATATATATTGCAAAACCCGCTCATGCTAGGATGCAAGGTGCATCCTGCATATGGGGGAATATCATTAAAGAGAAAGGAAATTACAATGGTCTAACAAAAGGGAGACTACAAAGATCTCCTTCCAAAAGAAAAGTGAGAGAGGGGTTCAAAACTTTGTTAATTACAGGAATGTCAGTGTGTAAACCAGCTTTAACCAACTAGTTGGCTGGTCTATTTGCTTCTTTGACAATATGGGAAACTCTGGAATTGAGGCTGGTAGTGAAGAGGAGGATCTGCTTAGTCCAGAAAAGGAAGTACCAACGACAATCTAGCCGTTTGTTTAAGATATTCACCTAGGTTAGAGAATTAGATTCGTCCAAAAGATAAGCATTGGTCCCTAATAGCAGTGAGGATAACCCAACAGATAGCAATACTTTCAGTCTCTAAAGCATCATAAGCAAGGACAAGAGATTGGAAATATATAAGGCATCTGCCATGACAATATCTAAAAAAGACCCCCAATGCCTGCATCCATATTCAGAAAACTGCCATTAGTGTTTATATTTATGCATCCAAAAGTGGGGCTCTGCCAATAAATCAAAGAAACAAAGGAGCCTACAGACTTTGGGCTAGTTAAGTAAGTGCAGGAAGTAGGGAACTTCTTCTTGGTGATCAACTTAGATAGAAATATAATACAATTGTTAGTCACAACAGAAGTAAATAGTTTGTTCTCCATAAATTTGCTTTGATTCCTAGCCATCTAAACAAACCATGCCACAACGCATGGTATAGAAGATAATTGAACAAAGTGCCAGTCGCCTTAGCAGAAGTGGAAGTTATGCCAAGTGAGCTGCAAAGTATTATGCTTGAGGTGGTGTAAGATCAAATCCAAAAAATTTTTGGAGTTATGGACATTGAAAGAAAAGATATGATAGCTACCCCTCCGGACTTTTGGAGAGTAAACAAATAGAAGGAACCCTCAGGCCCTTGAGTTTAAGTATGTCATATGACAGAATGAGCTTTAGGAATAACCTCCAACCAAAAAAAAAAAAAAGACAAGGAGGGGGTTAAGAACTTCCCTCGGATGGGTTGCTGATACACAAAAAAATATGTAATTTTATGTATACATTTTATGCTTAAATTTGGTGATATTGCACTTTAAATAAGGGTATTTTCATGCTTTATTGCATATATATTTATTTTAGTCATTTGGAGCAAAAAGTAGCAGAAAGAAAAAAATTGGGAGTCAAAATACAGTTTTTCAGCATCTTGACACCAGTGGCGCCATTTTATAGAAAGTCGGTGCTAGAGGCAACAAAATCTAGGGAACAGTGTGGAACTTCAATGAATGGGTGTTAGAGGTGGTAGAACTGGTGTCAGAGCCACCATAATCCAGAAAACAACATAGAACTCCAATAAACTAGCGCTAGAGACAAATTAAAAAAGATTGTGGCTATTATTGACTATTTTTTAGTGGTTCTAGAAGGCTCCAAGCAATTCAAATGCCTCATGGAGTGTTTCAATGCATCTAGAATCTTCGGAAAGGCTTTTAAATGAAGAGATATGTCTCTTGGATGAGGGATTTTTCTGTTGATGTTAAGAGGTATGCCTCTATGGAAAAAGGAGAAAATTTTGAATTCATTTGAAGACAAGGCTGGTGCTCATATAGAGAAATCTAGTGAGGCCTTTCGTGAAGTGAAGTATGTGGGCAAGTGGTGTGAGAGAGAGGTGTAAGAAGGCTTGAAGGAAGGTTTAGGTTTTTCTTCTAGAGTTATAAGAGGAGAGAAAAGGTGAGGGATTTCTTATTCATTACATTTGTAAGAGAGAATTGAGTGTGACTGAAAAGAGAGAAAGTGCTTAAAGGGAACTTCAAGGGATTTGCGTGAAAATGAGTATGAGATAAGTTCTTTTTTTTTTCTTTATTTATTTTTTAAACTTGTTTTTATATATAAAATGCATGTTTTGTTGTATCCTTTTCATGAATTCTGAGTAGTCTTCTTTATCCGTATTCCTACAATGAGAGATAATTTGGTGAAGAATTAATATTGTTATGCAAGGTTTTAAATGTAAATAAATTGTGACGATTTGAACTATAATCTTCATTTAGTTTTTGATGTAGCCACTTGAAATGTTAAAATTCATTAAGAAATGTAAGATCCAAAAGATCTATGCTTTCTACAATAAGGTAAGAGTCACATTCAATTTCATGGGTGAGAATGTAGTCTATGGGGTTGAGTGCATATACTCATTATAAAGGGGAAGGATGTTTTCTTCAATTTGAACTCTTCATCACAAAAACTTTGTTTAGTTTTCATCATTTTACTTTTGAATGTTTATCAATTAGTTTAATTAACTTTATCTTTTTACTGCATTTTTTTAGCATTCGTTCGATTACTTTATATTCAAATTCAGCACTTCATTTTTGTTGTTTAAAACTGTAGTTCACATTATAATCTTAAAAATTTACTAATAGGCATTTCTAACTTCCCTGTGAGATCGATATCTAGGACTCCATTAGAGTCCTTTAATACTTGAGAGATACGTATACATGCGTTTTTTTAGAGGATTTGCAAGTTCAAAGAGTTTCAAAAGATAAAACTATTTTCATTAAAGTTATTTTTGTAGGAATTAATTTGCATATTTATTATTGTATCTGTCATGCGTATTTTGTAATATTGAAAGATATTTGCAAAATTAACACCTACATCCACCCGCATAAAGTTTTTGGCGTGGTTGACGGGGAAGTAACGGAAGGTAGTAGTATGTTTTTTTATAATTTGAATTATTTTTATTTAAAAAAATAATGAGTGTTTGTAGTTTAGTTTGAATATTTTCATATTTTAGAGTGTTTGCTTGTTTAAATTACTTATTGGGTTTGTTTATGCGTAGCGTAAGAACTGAGGATTTAGTTTCTTACGATTCTGAGTTAGAAAGAACTATAGAAAAATTAGAAAATAATAAAAGAAGAAAGAACATATTAGCAAAATTACTTGCAATGTGAGTAATGTTGGAAATGAAAATAAACATCATCAGAGACCTTTAAAAGATTATGTTAATCCTACAACAGATGAAATTCATTTGAGTATACAAAACCCTGCTGTAGTTGCCAATTCATTTGAGCTTAAACCTGCTATTATCCAAATGGTACAAAATAGTCAGTTTGGAGGAACACCAATTGAAGATCATAATCTACACATTGCTAGTTTTCTAAAATTTTGTGATACTTTTAAATATGATGGAGTATCGAATGATGTCGTCAGACTTAGAATTTTTTCTTTTTCACTAAGAGATAAAGCTAAGATGTGGTTAAACTTGTTAGCACCTGGATCTATCAGAACTTGGGGAGACTTATCACAAAAATTTTTATCTAAATATTTCCCACCTTCAAAAACTGCTATGCTTAGAAAAGATATTACATCTTTTGGTCAGTTTGAAAGAGAATTAATTTATGAAGCCTGGAAAAGATTTAAAGTTCTCTTTAGGAAGTGTCCACACCATGCATTGCCAGATTGGTTAATAATTAATACTTTTTATAATGGATTGGTTTGTTCTCTAAGATCGACACTTGACGCTACTACTGGTGGATCATTAATGTCAAAACCATTTGATGAAGCATATTCTTTAATTGAAGAGATGACTACTAATAATTTTCAATGGCCCTATGAAAGGGTAAATCTAAAAAGATAGCTGGTATTCATGATTTTAATGCAATATCTATGTTAGCTGCCCAAATAGCTGCTATACCAAAGAAGAAAGATCAGTATGGAATGCATTATTCTCAGACATCACTTGTGCTTGAGGAAAACTCATTGGGACAAATGATGGAATCTCAATCTTCTTATGAGACCTTAAATGCAATCAATAATTGTTTTAATAATCCTTATGTCAGTTATTACAATCCTAGTAGGAAGAATCATCTGGAGTAACAATAACTCAAATGGTATAAATTTGCAATGGGGAAACAACACTGTGAACTCATTAGGAAACTCCAACCATCAAGGAAATCCAACTTATAAACCATATTACCCCTCATGTTTTAATAATTTGTAGAGTAAGGTGAAAAGTTATCAATGGAAGAATTGATATTGCAAATGAGAAGTCAATTACAAAGTCAAGGAGCTGCAATTAGAAACATGGAAAATCAATTGAGATGTAATGCTACTACACTTAACAATAGACATCCAGTAACGTTGCCTAGTATTGTTAAAGTAAATCATAAAGATCAGAAAAAAGAGCAAATTAAGGCTATTTAATTGAGTAGTGGAAAAGAACTGGAAAATAGAGTTAAAAAAGAAGTGAAAGTTTAAGTTGAAAAAGATGAGATGGAAAATGAAAAATATGGTGAAGTTTCTCATTTTGAGTTAGAATGACCTATTAAACCAATGAAAATAACTATAGAAAGACTACCACCTCCATTTCCTCAAAGATTGAAGCTAAAAAATAGAGATAACCAATTTTCAAAATTTTCAGAGATATTGAGGAAATTAATGATAAACATTCTATTTATTTAAGCCTTAGAACAAATGCCAAGCTATGTGAAGTTCATGAAGGATATACTTAATAAGAAATAGAACTTTGTAGATAATGAGGCTGTTCCACTCAGTGAAGACTGTAATGCTATAATTCAGAAGAAGCTTCCTGAGAAACTTAAAGATCCTGGAAGGTTTACAATTCCTTATGCTAATGACAAAAGATTGTTTTAAAAAGCTTTATGTGGTTTAGGAGCCAGTATTAACCTTATGCCTTTATTAATTTTTAGAAGGTTGGGTTTAAGAGATATTTCACATAAAACTGCAACTCTTCAGTTAGTTGATCGTCCGATTACCTATCCTAAAGGAGTTATAGAAGATTTTTTGGTAAAAGTTGATAAACTTATCTTTCCTGTTGATTTAATTGTATTATATATGAAGGAAGATAAGGAAATTCCTATCATTTTAGAAAGACCATTCCTTGCCACTGGAAGAGCTTTGATAGATTTACAAAAAAGAATACTAATTATGAGAGTTAGTGATCAAGAGGTTACATTTAATATTACAAATTTAATGAGATACCCTGCAAAAGAGAAAGAGATTGAATGCTTCGGAATGAATATTAACGAATATTTAAGCCAAGAAAATTTCAAGAAGACATTCAAAAAAGAATTTGAAAAAGAATATTTTTAATATCATGATGAGGATAAAATCCAAGATGAATCTAAGGAAGTAAGTAAAGAAGGTTTGAATTATGTTCAGGAAAAATTTGAAATGTTAGACCTTACAGAAATTAATAAGGATTTGATTTCATCTATTGAGAAACAACTTGAACTAGAATTGAAAACACTTCTTACACATTTGAAGTCTGTATTCTTAGGAGATTTATCTACATTACCTCTTATAGTATCCTCATAATTAACTGATACGCAAGAACAACAGTTGTTGGAGACTTTAAGAAGATATAAAAAAGCTTTTGGATGGACATTAGCTTATATTAAAGGAATCAATCCTTCAATTTTTATGCATAGAACTTTATTGGAAGATCAACATGAACCAAGAGCTAATCCTAAAAGGAGATTGAATCCTATGAAGAAAGAAGTTATTAAGAAAGAGATTTTAAAATGATTCGATGTTGGAATAATATATCCTATTTCAGACAGTGCATGGGTGAGTCCAATTCACTGTGTTCCAGAGAAAGGAGGTGTGACTATAGTGACAAATGAGAATAATGAATTAATACCAACAAGACAAGTCATGTGATGGTGGATCTGCATAGATTATAGAAAATTAAATTCAGACACCCAAAAGGATCATTTTCCTTTACTCTTTTTGGACCAGATGTTGGATAAGCTAGCTGGGCATAGATATTTTTCTTATAGATGAATATATCAGTTATCATCAAATACCTATTGCTCTAGAGGATCAAAAGAAAACAACATTTACTAGTCCTTATGGAACTTTTGCTTTTCGGTGAATGCCCTTTGGATTATGTAATGATGTGTGATGTCAATTTTCAGTAAATTAATTGAAAAAGGGATTGAAGACTTTCTGGATGATTTTTCTGCATTGAGAAATTCATTTGAAATATGTCTAAATATTTTTGAGAAAGTTTTATAATGATGTAAAAATACTAATCTAGTATTAAACTGGGAAAAATGTCAATTTATGGTTGTAGGAGGATTTATGCTTGGGCATAAAATTTCAGAAAATGAGATAAAAGTAGATCCGATAAAGATTCAGGTTATATCAAACCTACCTCCACCTACT
This sequence comes from Phalaenopsis hybrid cultivar, assembly GCA_002079205.1. Taxonomy (NCBI): domain Eukaryota; kingdom Viridiplantae; phylum Streptophyta; class Magnoliopsida; order Asparagales; family Orchidaceae; genus Phalaenopsis; species Phalaenopsis hybrid cultivar. The sequence continues at coordinate 224,188 of JXCR01146675.1, forward strand.
ACTGTAAGAGGAGTTAAGAGCTTTTTAGGACATGCTGGATTTTACAGGTGAAATGTTAAAGATTTTTCAAAAATTACAAAGCCATTATGCTAACTTCTGGAAAAAGATACAAAATTTGATTTTAACCAAGATTGCCTTAAAGCATTTGAAACATTAAAGGAAAAATTGATCTTACTCCTATAATTACTTCACCTGATTGGAAGAAACCTTTTGAATTAATGTGTGATGCTAGTGATTATGGAATTGGAGTTGTATTAGGGAGAATTTTTAAAGTGATATACTAGGCTAATAAGACTCTTAATAATGCTCAAATTAACTGTACCACTACTGAAAGAGAGTTATTAGCAATTGTTTATACTTTTGATAAGTTTAGGTCATATATGATTGTAGCTATATGTATTGTGCATACTGATCACTCGGCTATTAAACATTTAATACAAAAGAAGGATGTGAAACTAAGATTAAGTAGATGGGTACTTCAGATTCATGGGTTTGATTTTATAGTAGTCGATACAAACGGGACTGATAATCAAATTGTTGATCATCTATCTAGGCTAGAACACCAAGAAATTCTTGATTTGGAAAAAGAAATTAATGAAACTTTTCTTCATGAACAACTTTATGTTGTAAAAAGATGGGAAATACCGTGTTATTCTGATATTATAAATTATATTATTGTTGATAATTTACCATGTGGACTAACAAAATAATAGGAAAAGAAATTCATTCATGATGCAAAATTTTATTTTTGGGATGACTCTTATTTTATAAACAATGCAAAGATTTAGTAAAGAGACGATGTGTGCCTTACAAAGAAATTCAAGAAATTAACCAAAAACTCCATGATTTTGAATTTTGAGGTCATTTTAGGAATGATAGAATGGTTTAAAAAATTTTGCAATTTGGATTTTATTGGCTTACTCTATTTAGAGATGTTAATATATATAAAAACATATGATCGGTGTCAGAGACTAGGTATTATTTTGAAAAGAAATGAAATGCCTCTAAATTTTAATTTGGAAATTGAAATTTTGATGCATGAGGATTGGATTTTTTTGGACCATTTATACTTTATATTGAAAATGTTTATATATTGATTACTGTGGATTATGTTTCAAAATGGATAGAAGTAATCACTTTACCTCGATGTGATTCTCACAATTTTTCAAAATTTTTAATTAAAAATATTTTACAAGATATGAAATGTTGAAAGTAATCATTATCTATGGAGGATCTTATTTTAGAAATGTAAAAATTGCAAGATTGGTGGAAAAATATAATATAATTCATAAAATTACAACTGCTTATCTTCCCCGGACTAGTGGTTTGGCAGAAGTATCTAATCATAAAACTAAAAGATTTTTGGATAAAAGTTTGAATCCTAATAAAATGGATTGGCGTGATAGATTATATACTGCATTTTGGGCATACAAGACAGCTTATAAGACACCTATAGGAATGTCCCCATATAGATTAATTTTTGGGAAAACTTGTCACTTACCAGTAGAATTGGAGCATAAAGTTTATTGGGCTATTAAGGAATTCAATTTCAATTTAAAAGATTCTGATGAGAAAATATTACTGCAATTGAATGAGTCCGAAGAAATTAGGGATGAATCTTACGATAAGACTTGGATTTATAAGGAAAGAATGAAGGAAAGACATGATCAAAAGATAATCAAAAAAGAATTTAAGCTAGACATGAAGTTTTATTATACAATACAAGAATGAAACTAATTCCTAGAACACTGAAATTTAGGTGGAAAGGGCCATGAAGAATTGTAAAAGTCTATCCCCATGGAGTTGTTAATATTGAAGATCCTAAGACTGGAAAGATATTTAAAGTAAATGTGCACAGATTGAAACCATATTTTGATGGTCAAAGACCAGTTTTTAAAGAGACTATAATGTTGGGTCACCCAGAATAAATATTGGTACTGTCATGCTGACGACATTAAACCAAGCGCTTTGAGAGAGGCAACTCATATTTATCATTTTTTTATTTTTTTTATGTTATTGCTTTTAATATTTTACATATATTAATATATTTATGCTTCTATAGATTCCGTGTATTTAAGAAATTTGACATAGATAAAATATTTAAAAACATCTTTTTTACCTAATTGTAAGGAAAATTTGAGAATTTATTTGATTAAAATCAAAATGGAAAAAAAATTTTAAATTGGCGCATGATGCGCTAGATTGGCGCCTGATGCGCCATATTCTAGAGAGTTGGCACATGATGTGCTAGAATCGGCTCATGAAGCGACGCAGTGACAAAAATGACTTAAAATGTTTCAAATGGCTGTTTTTGGCGGGTTCTTCTTCTTATAATCCCAAAAATCGATTCCTTTGTCAATTTTAATGAGGAAAATGAGGGAAGAGTCACTAGTTTTCAATTCCAATGGCGTCTCACTCTAAAAATTCAACTAGAATTGGAACTTTTAGCCGGAAAAAAGTTTGTCAGTTTTGATGCGCAGAAGTTAACAGATCGTGTTCTTGTGAAGAAGAGGCTAATCAAAGAAAGGGGGTTTGTGAATTGAGGATTCAATGCACCGATTACTCGAGTAGAAGAGATTATTGCACAGAGACACTAAGAAGTGTTTTGCTACACAATTGTCACAATAGTTGTCCCTATGGTGAAAGAGATTTATGCAAATCTTCATGAAATCAACCAAGGAATTGTCTATGTGCAATGGAGGTTTGTGCAATTCACTCCTTCAAGAATAAACGGGATGTTTATGATTGAAAATGTGTTTATTTGCCACTACACAAATTTTACCCCTATGAGAGATAATATGAATGAACTCTATCCATACCTTACGGATGAAGATCCAAATTAGAAGGCCAGAGACAATGGAAATGTAAGTTTTTTTCATCATTACTAAATCTTGCTTCTAAGGCATGGCATTTCTTTATTGCATCAAAATTATTTCCCACTATGAAAATTAGTAAGGTAACTATGGAGAGTATCATTATGAACTATTGTATTCAAACTGGAAACTTGTTAATATTGGAGCAGTAATTGTGAAATTGATTTTGGGTTTGATTGTCAATGGATCTGTGACTGCATTAGGGCATCCATCCACTATTTTCCTACTATACAGTCAATCACAAGTACCATATGAGAGTTGGGAGAAATTACTTCTTCCTTGGAAGTTGATGGATCCAAAAGTCTGTTGTAACTGTATTGGAATGTGAGATGAGAATGATATGATTGTACTGATGCATCAATCATCCCAGAGTTCATCACCTATTCAGCCTTACTTCAATTCGAACGTACTTTTGAAAAGCATTAAGAAGATAGAAAAAGCGGTACAAAACCTTATGCATGTAATTCAGATTTTTTTTGAAATGTTGGATCACCTAGATTAGAGATTGATAGATCATTTTGAACATACTGGTCGTATTGAAGATGGTTTGGTACGTATGTTCAGGAAACATGCTTGGATTGGGGAAGATTCAACTGATGAATTTCCTTATTGACCCTTCTACAACTTGTACGTACACTACCAATATTTGGGAGATATCCAAGAGGATAAGAACGACGAAGATGTTTGAATGTAATTTATGCATAGAACATTGTGTTTAGTACTTCTTGTTTGTGTTAATGTGTTATGTTGGATTGCATTTACTTTTACTATTCAACTTTATTTATGTTTTTATTTAGTATCATGAGGTTTAGATTTCAGTGTTAGGATGTTTCAGTTTGCTTTGGATACTGAAGTAGATGTTTTCTGGTTTAAAAATGTTTGTTTGTAATAAGGCGGATGTTATATAAATATGAGGTTTATAAGATATATGAGTTTTTTGTTGTTTGTAAAAGTTTGGTGTTAGAGTAATGTTTAAATTATGATTATAAATGTTCATTTGAGTTAATTAGACGATGACGTTAAGTGGTACGCAACAAATTTCCACAGAAAATGAAATATGGAATAATTAAAGCGTTGGCACCAGATGCACCAAATTGACACGTGAAGCACCAGTTTACAGTAAGTCGGCGCATGATGTGCCATATTATGCTCTAGATTTCAGAGGCAAAAGATCTTATATTTCATCTTCTATTGGTAAGAGCTTCACTTTTACCCAGCATTTTTTTATTGTCACCATGGTTTTTTCTTACATTATGGAAGATCCAAATTTTGTGATTTTTGATGGAAAACCTTGAAGAAAACTAGTGGTGAAAAGTTTCATACCAAATAATCTTACTTGGGGAGTTAGATTTTTGATTTTGTAATTTATTTGGATTTTATTTAGATTTTCATAGAAATTCCAATGGCTCCACGAGTAAAGAGAGGAAAGTCAATAGAAGATTTTGACACAAGAAGATTTGTCAATTTCAAAGCCCAACATGGTTATAACACTCACATGGAATAAAAAAAGTTGATCCAAGAAGGGGCATTTGCTAACTCGGGTGTTGAGATCGAGAGGCTGGCCATTGCTAGAAATTGGGAAAGGTTTTGCTACTTTACTGCAGTAGTGATTGTACCAATGATTTTGGAGTTTTATGCTGACTTGAGGTTTATCACCGACGATCACAAACTTGTGAGGGGTAAGCAAGTTGAATTTTATAAGGTTAGGATTAAGGCTTTTGGGATAAGAAATGTATTCCATTGTGAATATGTTGCAGTCATGATGACTGATGCATCACTAGATGAAGTGATTATTTTTCTGACTGATGGAAGGCATGACACCACTTCATCTCTACTAAATTACTGCTAACAAATTGTCTAAGTTAAGTAACGAAGGATAGAGCTGTGCTAAACTTCTGCATTCAAAAAAATGAAGGCAATAGATGTTGTTGCTCTCATAATTCACCAGGCTCGAATTATAGCTAATAGTGCTACAACTAGTGGATTGGGTTACCCTACCCTAATTTTCACTTTATGTGAGCAATCAGGAGTAGAGTCCCATAGAAATGTGAAACGGTTGCAGCCATAAAATCCTATTAGGAAGCATTTGGTTCAAACAGTTGAATAATTTGTTGAGTCTAGAAGTGGAGAATATGATAGACCCCCTACATCAGCTTTATTAAATTTTCTAAACATGTACTAAAGTATTAGTAGCATTACTAGCAAAGTTTTCAAGAAGTTCTTTTTCATATGATTGTTCTAAGTATCCTTAGTATGATAAATTGTAATTTTTCATGAAATGAATAGAGATTCAGAAATCTTAAACTTGATTACAACGTACTCTTAGACTTAGAGATTGAATCGAAGTTATTAAAATTTTTTCTTAAATATTACTATTTTATTTTTTAAACTAAAGTATAGGAGTTATAAGTTAATCTCTATCCTAAGACATATGCTTTTATGTAGTAAAAGTGTCACTTGAGACCAAGTAACATTTAAATTTGAGGGATTTTGATACACCAAAATAATATGTTGTTTCAAGTATACATTTTATGCTTATTTTTAGTGATATTGCACTTTAATGAAGGGTATTTTCATGTTTTTATGGCATGTATATTATATTTAGGCATTTGGAGCAAAAGCAGTAAAAAGGAAAAAATTTGGAGCCAAAACAACAAATTTTTAGGAATTCTGGTACCAGATGCACTAGATTGGAGCCAGAAATGCTATTTTACAGAGAGCTCACGCCAGATGCGCTAGATTAGTGCCAAAAGTACCATGCTACAGAGAGCTAGGCCAGATGCCTCGAATTTGGCGCTTGGACTCCCAAACCCAAAACAACGCGGACTTAAGCAAGCTGGCACTAGATGTGTCAGAGATGACTTTTTGTATATTAAGGTAGTTTGGAACAAATTTTGCACAAATTTTCAAAGAGTCACATCTTTTAAAAACCCCTTTGAGTGATTAAATGCATCTAGACACTTTGGAAGGTTCTCTTATGAAGGGATATGTCCCTTGGATCAAATGACAAATCTTTTGAATTCAAAAGGGTTAACTTTTGGATAAAATTTAGGAGGAAATTCTAAATTCTTTTTGGAGGGAGGTAGCCTTTAATAAAAGAAAGGTCTTTGAAGAACTCTAAGGTGGTGGCGTGTAAAGGGGGTGAAGAGAGAGAGAGAGAGAGAGAGAGAATGTCTTAGAGATTTTCTTGAAGGATTGTAAAAGGATAGGGAAGGTAAGATATTTATTCTTCATTACACTTCTAAGAGAGAATTGAGAGAGCTTGTAAGAAGAGAAAGACTATGAGATATGGTTTGCTTAGGAAGGATTGTGAGATAAGCTATGTCTTTTATTATTTTGTTTTGTAAACTTATTTTTATATATGAAATCTATGTTTTATAGTATCATTCTCATGAATTCTAAGTAGTGTGCTTTATCCTTCTCCCTACTTTGAGATATGGTTTTGTGAAGAATATATTTTTTAATACGGTTTTAAATGTTAATAATTTATGATGATTTGAACTTCGGTCTTCATTTACTTTCAATCTGAAAAATTGAATTGTTAAAATATGTTGAGAAACATATGTTCTGAAAAGGACATGATTTCGACAACATGGTGAAAATCACATTTGATTTCATGGAAGAGGATGTCATCCATGGAGTTGAGTGTAAATAAATATGAAAATATACTTTATTGGATGTAGAATTGGAGATTTTAAAGTGACAGATTAAAATTCCCAATTTGGTCCAGTTGATTGGAAACTGATACAAGATTGTTAGCTCTCAGGTGAGGGAGTATTGGGAGCTCTGAGTAGCAGCCGGTATCCTCCCAGCCTACCCACGGAATTAGGGATCAAACTCTGTATTAGTCAATTTTCTTTATGCACTTGGAAGAGAATAAGGAATAAGATTCCGATTAATTGGCACAAAATAATTTATATATATATTTTCAAATGATTTTAATTTCTTTACAATCCATATACTCATTCTAAAGGGGAATGATGATTTCATAAATTTGAAATCTTCGTCACAAAAAATTTGTTTAGTTTTCATAATTTTACTTTTGAATGTTTAGAATTTAGTTTTGTTAACTTTGTCTTTTCACTGCATTTTATTTAACATTCCTTCAATCACTTTATATTCAAATTTAATACATTATTTTTGTAGTTTAAAATTATAACTCACATTATAATCTTAATAATTTACAAATAAGCATTTCCAACTTCCATGTGGGATCAATATCTAGGACTCTATTAGAGCCCTTTATTACTTGAGCGATACGTATACTTGCGTTATTTTTATGGGATTTAGCAATTTAAACTGTTTTGAAAAATAAAAACTATTTTCATTAAAGTTATTTTTATTTGGATTAATTTGCTTATTTACTATTGTATCTACCGTGTGCTTTTTTTTAGTATTGAAAAATATTTACATCAAGAGTCAGTATCCTCTCAACCTAACCACAGATTTATGGATAAAACTATAGATTAGTCAATGTTCTTTATGAACTCTCAAAGGTTCAAGAATATAATTGCTCCTATTTGGCGCAATACAAATTTATATATAATTTAAAATGATTTTAGTTACGTCACCATCCATAAACTCATTGTAAACGGGAATGACGCTTTCTTAAATTTGAACTCTTCATTACAAAACTTTGTTTAGATTTAGTAAATTTAACTTTGTAGTTTAGAACATGGCTTAATTAACTTAGTTCTTTTAGCTGCATTTCATTTAGCATACATTAAACTTGCTATAGATTTTTTTTTCGTACTTAAGTTTTTATAGTTTGAAAAATGTGTTTTATATTATAACCATAAGAATTTCTAACTCTCTGTAAAATTGATACTTAGGACTCCATTAAAGCCATTTATTACTTGAGTCATATGTATACTTGTGTAATTATTAGGTTTGACATCTTAAAGATTTTAAAGTATAAAACTTTTTATACTAAATTGATTTTTTATTGTAATTGATCTGCATATTTACTAATTGTTCTGTCGTGGGTGTGTATTAGCATTGAAAGTTATTTACAACGCATACACAAAAATCGGTCCATCGAAATTTTTGAGCCGTTGTCGGGTAATAACGGTAAATTACTTTTTAATTTAGAAGACTTTATTTAAACTAAAAAACTAAAAAAAAATTATTGTAGTTTATTGAATATTTTTATATTTTACTATTTGCTTAATATAATTGCTTTTTATGTTAGTGTATGCATAGTTTTAAGATATGAAATTTTAGTACCCTACGATTCTGAGTTAGAAAGAAATATTAGAGAAATTCAAAAATAACAAAAAGAGTTAGATGATTTGAAAAAAATGGCTACAAACTTAAATAATCCAGGAACTGAAAATGAACATCATCAAAGACCTTTAAGAGATTATACCAATTCTACAAGAGATAAAATTCATTTGAGTATACAAACCCCTTTTGTAGCTGCTAATTCATTTGAGCTTAAACCTATTATTATCAAAATGGTACAAAATAGTCAATTTGGGGAACACCGATAGAAGATCGTAACTTACATCTTGCTAGTTTTCTAGAATTGTGTGCTACATTTAAATATGATGTAGTGTTGAATGATGTTGTCAGACTTATAATTTTTCCTTTTTCACTAAGGGATAAAGATAAGATGTGGTTAAACTCATTAGCATCTGAATCTATCAGAACTTAGGGAGAGTTATCAAAAGAATTTTTTAACTAAATATTTCTTGCCATCAAAATTTGCAAAGCTTAGAAATAATATCTCATCTTTCTATTAGTTTGAAGGAGAATCAATTTATGAAGCTTGGGAACAATTGAAAGATCTCCTTAGGAAGTGTACACACCAAGCACTACTAGATAAGTTAATAATTAAATTTTTTGTTAATCAATTAGTTGGATCTCTTAGATTTATAATTGACGCCGTTGTTGGTGGATTATTAATGTCAAACCCACTCGATGAAGCATATTATTTAATTGAATAGATGTCTACTAATTAATTTTCAATGGTTCTCTGAAAGGTTAACTCCAAAAAGAGTAGCTAGTATTCAAGATTCTGATGCAATATCTTTTTTGGTAGTGGATACACCTAAAATATATAGTATCTTTATACATATATTTATACATATTTCTAAGAAATTGCACTTTAATGAAAAATTATTTGTGTGTTTTTCTTTAAGGAACAATCAAATGGATGAAAAATGCTAAAAGGAGTGAAAAAGGATCAAATTTGGAGCAAAAATGAAGAAAGATGCAAAAAAGAACTGGAGCGCCAAAGCGTTGGAGGCTCGTGCCTAAGCTCCAGGTACCCCGTACTTAAGTGTCAGAGGTAGTTATTTGATGATTTATTGAATTTAGATGAATTTTAGAAGAGGTGTTTGAAGCAACACTTGGTAAAAACTTGGGAAATATCTGATGGACACAAAAATTCATTTAATTTACTTTTGAGGAGGCAACTTCTAGAAGATTTGTTGAATAGAGACACATTTGGAAAGTACAACAAGGAAAATTTTGGATTTTTACTAAAAGAAGACTTAAATCATCAAGACAAGAGGCCAACCACCCATAAAATTTACAACCATCATTCATCCAAGTATGTCGCTGATGCCGCTGGCCACTTTTATTTTGTTTTATTTTATTTTGAGTGTTTAGTTTGTATTGTGAGTGAATGAAGAGATTTCAAAGGAATTTCAAGACATTTGGTGGAGATGATTTGAGATATGTGTTTATCTTTGTGACTACACTTGGTTTTAATTTAGATTTCGTGTTTGTGTGCATGATTTTGACTTTTAAACTCATGTGTGGTTATGTTTTCTCCATGGATTCTGAATAGTTTTCTTTATCTTTTACCTTAAAATGATAAAAGATTAAGTATTGAAGTATTAGGCTTTAATGTTGGAAGAAGTTGTGATGATTTAAAACCTTACACTTAATTTACTTCTTATTTTGGCCAATTAAGATGTTAATACTTGTTGGGAGAACATCTAAGATCCGAGTTGGTATTGTCTCAGTCAAAAAAATGGTTTAGAATCACATATTAATTTCATGAATGAGAATGTAGTTCATGGGGCTGAGTATAAATAAATATAGAAATAAACTTTTCAAGGGTGTAGAATTAGAGGAATTTAGACTGACAGGCTAAAGCCCCCAATTTGATTTATAGTTTTAGGTTTTGATACAAGAAGTTAGCCCCCAGGTGGAGGGAGAAGAGGAAACTCTAGAGTGAGAGCTAGTATATTCCCTACCTAATTGGTCTTCAAGGCTATTCAAACTATAGATTAGCCAATGTTCTTTATAGCATTTCTAGTAAGTGTAAAGAATATTATTGCTCCTATTCGGCATAACACATTTAGAATACTTTCACAATAATATTTCTCTACTTATTACTAATTCATGATAAGGAAAAATATATTTTACTTATACTGTCTTCGTCTTGTAAGTATTTAGTTAAGTTAATTAGTTGCTTACTTTTTTTTCATAAACCAAAAATTACAAAAGAATCGAATTTGCATTCCTATTTTAGCATCTTAAGTTTAAGTAAGAATATTTTGCTAAGAAAATTTTTGTACTCTAAAATTTCTAAACTTTCTAGTTTTCGAAAGTGCATATTGCAGATCTCCTTATGGCTTTGATATTCAGGCCTTAATTAGAAAGTCCTATATTACTTGATAACAATATGCATACTTGAGTAGTATCCCATACTTAATTATTATAATTGTATTCTTATTTGTTTCACAGTGGAAATCTTACTTAGCTTTGGCTTTATGTCAAGTTTTTTTTTGCTTTGTTATTAAGCAAGAATAACTATTAAGGAAGTTAAGCATATAATCACATACATCGCATTTTACTTCTATATAGGAAGTCGGGATCAAGTTTTTGGCGCCATTGTCGAGGAGATTAAAAAAAAGAGTTAAATTTTAGACATTTGCAAAAATTTTCAAGAAAAAAGTTTTTAGAAAAAAAAATTTCTATTTTTACAAAGTCTTATTTAAACATTAAGATTTGTTAAAGGAATTTTTTAGTGTTATTTTTATATTAAGTTCTTTTTTGCGTGTTTTGTTTTCTACTTTATTTTATTTTATATGTGTTTTATAGTAATGTATGCCTGCCTTACAATTTTGAATTAGAAAGAAATATTAGAAAAATTCAAAAATTAAAAATTACTGAGAAAATGCAAGAAATGAGAAATCAAAATAATCAAAATGTTAAAGAGTTTAGTTCTTTATGAGATTATGAAAACCCTACGGTGGATGAACTTCAATGTAGTATTTAAAAACCAATTGTAGTGTGATACACAAAAAATAAATGCATTTTTAAACCCATATTTTATACCTATTTTTCATGATATTGCACTTTAGTAGAAGTTATTTTGATGTTTTCTTGGAAGTTGTTGATTTTTAGGACTTACAACAAAAAGAAAGCAAGAAGGATGAAATTTGGAGTCAAAATGACATTTTTTAAGAAATCCTCTCCAAACTTAATTTACTTTTCGATCTGGCCGATTGAATTATTAAAATGTGTTGTGAAACATATGATCCGATAAATGGAGTATGAGTTCTACAACAGAGTAAGGCTCACATTTGATTACATGACGGAGAACATCGTTTATGGAATTAAGTGCAAATAAATAGAGGAATATTCTTTGTTTGATGTAGAATTGGAGAACCTTTAGGGTGGCAAATTAAAATCTTCAATTCAGTCGTAGTGTTTAAAAACAGAAGGGAGAGCTAGCCTTCAGGTGAAGGGAAGTGGGAGCTCTGGAGTGGGAGCCCGTATCCTCCTAGCCTAGCCACAGATTTAGGGACTAAACACTGATATTAGCCAATGATTTTCTATGCACTGTGTCGGGGTAGAAAATTAAAATTGTTCCTATTTGGCACAATACATATTATGAACATTTATCTCATCTCATTTTACCATAGCCTCATTGTAGTGGGAAGGATGCTTTTTTCACATAAGACTCTCTCTTACATAAACATAGTTAATAGATTAGTATTTACTATTTTAAATTTTGCATATTTCATTTGATAATAGTTTAGAAATTTAATTTTGATTACATCTCAACAATTGAAATTAGTGATAGTGATTTCAATTGACTTTCTCTGAATTTCCTAGCAAATTTGTCATTTCCAATTTAAACCTTCCTCGTAGGATCGATATTTGGGGCTTCAATAGAAAGTCTATTATTATTTGATAACGATACATATACTTGCGTAGAATTTGAATACTAATTGATTATATTTATTTAAATTTTACACAATCTATCGCAATAAAAAGTCAGATCATAGTTTTGGCGTCGTTGCGTGGGGAAGGTAACAGTCGAATTAAATAGTTTTGATAAATTAGAAAATTTAGAGATAAGATATATACCATAAAAAATTATTATTATTAAAATAAAAATATAAAGAAATTTAAAAATTAAAAATCCAAAAATGAATATTTCTATTAGAGTGTTTTACTTTGCTTGCTTTATTTGTTTATGCGAAATATTGGATCTGAAGGTCTAGTACCTTACAATTCAGAATTGAACGTATAATTAGAAAAAAATTGAAAAACATTACTGAGAAATTAAAAATTTACAAGAAATGGCGAGTAAATTAGATAATCCAATAAATGAAGATCGACAAAGACCTGTAGAAGATTATTCGAATCTGACAGCTAATGAACTTCTCTTGACTATTGAAAATCCTGATGTTTTTGCTAATTCATTTGAGCTTAAATCTACTATTATCCAAATGGTATAAAATAATTTATTTGGAGGATAACCAACTGAAGATCCTAACTTACATCTTGCTAGTTTTCTTAAAATTTGTGTTATATTTAAATATGACGGAGTGTCTAATGATGTTGTTTGGTTTAAACTTTTTCCTTTTCCATTAAGGGATAAAGCCAAGGCTTGTTTAAATTTGTTACCACCTGGATCTTTTAGAACTTGGGGAGAACTATCACAAAAATTCTTGGCTACATATTTTCCATTCTCAAAAACTGCTAAGCTTAGAAATGATATTACATCTTTTTGTAATTTGAAGGGGAATCAATATATGAAGTTTGGGAAAGCTTTAAAGATCTTCTTAGGTAATGTCCACATCATGCTTTACCAGATTGGTTAATAATTCAAACATTTTACAATGGATTAGTATTGAGATCTGTTATAGATGCTGCTGCGGGTGGTTCGTTAATGTAAAAAACTTTTAAGGAAGCATATTCTTTAATTGAAGAAATGACAAATAATAATTTTCAATGGCCCTCTGAAAGGGTAAATCCTAAGAGAGTAGCTAGTATTCATGATTGTGATGCAATGTCTATTTTTGCATCTCAAATTGCTGCTATTTCTAAAAAGATTGATCAAATGGGAATGAATTATTCTCAAGTACCCCAGTATTAGAGGAGAATTTACTAGGACAGACTTTTGATACTCAATCATCTTATGAAAGTTTAAACGCTATAAATAATCAAAATAACAATCCCTATTCTAACTATTTTAACCCTGGTTGGAAAATTCACCCTAATTTTACTTGGAATAATTATAATAATTCGGTGAATCCATCCAAAAGTCTGAACATTCAAGGAAATCCTAATTTTCAGCCTTATTATCCTCCGGGATTTGACTCCAACCCTAACCCACAAGTTAAGGAAAAGAAGTTGAAGATAGAAGAAGTAATGTTGAATATGGGAAATCAAATACAAAATCAAGGGGCTGCTATTAGAAATATTGAAAATCAATTATGATATATTGCTACTGGACTTAGTAAAAGACCTTCTGGACTTCTTCCGAGTACTATGGAAGTTAATCCAAGAGATCAAAATAAAGAGAAAATTAAAGCTATTTAATTACTAAGTGGAAAAGAAGTTGAAACAAGGATCCAAAGAGAAACTGAAGTTGATGAAGGAAAAGAAGAAATGGAATATGATTAACAGGAAAATAAAAAAACACAGAGTTCTATAGAAAAACCATTACTTTCGTTTCCTCAAAGACTAAAATAGAAGAATAAAGAAAAAAAATTACAAAATTTTTGGAAATCCTTAAGAAGTTAACGATAAATATTCCTTTTGTGGAAGCTTTCGAACAAATGCCAAGTTATGCTAAATTTATGAAGGATTCGTTAAAAAAGAAAAGAAAGTTTATAGATCATGAGACCGTTGAACTTAGTGAAGAGTGTACTGCTATAATTCAGAAAAAGGTTCTTGAAAAATTAAAAGATCCTAATAATTTTACTATACCTTGTGCAATTGGAGAAAAGTTTTACTGAAAAGCTTTATGTGATTTAGGAGCGAGTATAAATCTCATGCCTTTATCAAATTTTAAACGTTTAGATTTGTGAGAAATTTCCCCTACCACTGTAACTCTTAAGTTAGCTTATCGATCAATAACTTATCCAAAAGGAGTTATAGAAGATGTGCTAGTAAAATTGGATAAATTTATTTTCCCTGTAAACTTTATAATATTGGATATGGAGAAAGATAAAGAGATTCCCATTATTTTAGGGAGTCCATTTCTCGCAATAGGGAGAGCTGTAATAGATGTGCAAAAATGAGAATTAATGATGAGAGTTAATGATCAAGAAGTGAAATTTAATATAGCAAAAGCTATGAAATATTCTGTAATAAAGAGATAATGAATGTTTCAGGATGGAAGTAGCTGATTATCAAAGTAATGAGCAGTTTAAGAATGGATTCAAAGATAAAATAAAGCAAGGAGAAATTATTAATGCTGAAAATGAAGTAAAAGAAGAAGATTTAGATTATATTCAGGGCAAATTTGAAGCATTAGACTTGCAAGAAAATAATAGTAAAAATTTTATTCCTTCAAGTATTAAACCAGCAGAACTTAAATTGAAGATATTACCTGCACATTTAAAATATGTATTTGTTAGGAGAGTCATCTACATTGTCTGTTCTTATATCTTATGAGTTAACTGAAATTTAGGAACAAAAGTTTTTCGAGATGTCGAAAAAGTATAAAAAGGCTTTTGGATGGACTTTAGCTGATATTAAAGGAATTAATCCTTCAATTTGTATGCACAAAATTTTATTAGATGAATAATATGAACCTAAAGTGGATCCTCACAAAAGATTAAACCCAATAATAAAAGAAGTTGTTAAAAAAGAGATTTTAAAGTGGTTAGATGCCGGAATTATATATCCTATTTAAGATAGTGCTTGTGTAAGCCCGATTCACAATGTTATGAAGGAAGGAGGAGTAACTGTTAAAGAAAATTAGAAAAACTAATTAATACAAATAAGATAAGTAACTAGTTGGCGAATTTGTATTGTCTATAGAAAACTAAATATGGCCTAGAGGATCAAGAGGATCAAGAGAAAACAACGTTTATAAGCCCATATGGAACATTTGCTTTTCGTAGAAGGCCTTTTGGAGTATGCAATGCACCTGCAACATTTCAAAGATGCATGATGTCAATTTTTAGCAATTTTATAGAGCATGTAATGGAAGTATTTATGGATTATTTTTTTGTATTTGGGACTTTGTTTAAGTTATGTCTTAATAATTTAGAAAAAGTTATGGAGATATGTGAAAAAATTAACCTACTCTTAAATTGGGAAAAATGTTAATTTATGGTTGCAGGAGGTATTGTTCTTGGGCATAAAATTTCTGAAAAAGGCATGGAATTAGATCCTGCAAAAATCTAAGTTATAGAAAAATTACCACCTCCTAATAATGTTAAAGGGGTGAGAAGTTTTCTAGGTCATGTTAGTTTTTACATGCACTACATAAAAAATTTTTCAATAATAACTAAAACTTTTTGTCAACTTTTAGAAAAAGATACGAAGTTTGATTTTAATGAGGAATTCATAACATCATTTGAATTATTAAATAAAAAATTAATCACTACACCTATAATAGTACCACCTGACTACAAGAAACCATTTGAAATAATGTGTGATGCTAGTGATTATGCTATTAAGGCTGTCTTAGGATAAAAATACGACAAAGTTTTAAAGTTATATATTATTCTAGTAAAACTCTAAATAATGCTCAAATTAATTATACTTCTACTGAAAGAGAGTTATTAGCTATTATTTATACCTTTGATAAATTTAGATCTTATTTAACTGGAACTAAATGTATAGTGCATATAGATCATTCTGCTATTAAATGCTTGATGTAAAAGAAGGATGCTAAACCAAGATTATTTAGATGGATACTTGTATTGCAAGAGTTTGATTTTGTCGTGGTAGATAAAAAGGGAAATGATAATCAAATAACTAATCATTTGTCTAGAATAGAAATAGAAATATTAACTAATTTTGCAAATGAAATTTTAGAAAATTTCCCTGATGAACATTTATATAGTATTGAAGAAGTGGATGTACTGTGGTATGCTGATATAGTAAACTATATTATAAGTGACATTCTACCACCTAATATTAAGAATCCACAATAAAGGAAAATTATCTATGATTCAAAAGGCTATTTTTGGGATGACCTATATTTGTATAAATAATGTAAAGATTTAATTATTAGAAGATGTGTGTCTTATGAAGAAACTCAACAGATAAGTGAAAGATGTCATGATTCTGAATTTGGAGGACATTTTAGAATAAATAGAACAACATATAAAATTTTGCAAGATGGATTTTATTGTCCTACTATTTTTAGACATGTTAATGAATATATTAAAACATGCGATAGATGTCAACGAGTAGAAATTATTTTCAGAAGAGACAAAATGCCTCTAAATTACACATTAGAAGTTGAAATTTTTGATTTGTGAGGATTAGACTTTATGGGACCATTTAAGCCTTCATTTGGAAATTTATATATATTACTTGTTGTTAGTTATATGTCTAAGTGGATTGAAGCTATTGCTGTGCCTAGATGTGACGCTCAGAGTGTTTCTAAATTTTTTATTAAAAATATTTTTACAAGATATAGAATGCCGAGAGTAATCATTACTGATGGAGGATCTCATTTTAGGAATAAGAGAATCTAAAAATTAATCAAGAAATATGATATAATGCATAAATTCTCTACTTCTTATCATCCTAAAACTAGTGGTCTAGCAGAAATATCAAATCGTGAAATTAAACGCATTTTAGAAAAAGCTGTAAATCCTTATAAATTGGATTGGTCTGCTAGGCTAGATACTGCATTATGGGCATACAAAACTGCTTATAAAACTCCTATAAGAATGTCCTCATATAGATTGATTTTTGAAAAACATGTCATTTACCAAAAAAATTGGAACATAAAGCATTTTGGGCTATTAAGGAATTTAATTTCAATTTAAAGAATGCTGGTGAGAAAAGGTTTTTGCAACTCAATGAACTTGAGGAGATTAAAAATGAAGCGTATGATAGTGCAAAAATCTATAAAAAGAAAATGAAAATATGACAAGATCGAAAGATTGTTAAGAAGAAGTTTGAACATGGATAAGAAGTTATACTATATAATAAAAGATTGAGATTATTTCCAGGAAAACTAAAATTCAGATGGTTAGGACCATTTAAAGTGATTAAAGTCTATAATTATGGAACTGTTGTTATTAAAGATCCGAATACTGGAAAGATATTTAAAGTTAATGGGCATCATTTGAAACATTATTGTGAAGGGAAATTACCTAAATTTAAATAAGTTTTAATGTTAAGTCAACCCAACTAAACAAATGGTATATCGGGCTTACAACGTTAAACCAAGCGCTTTGTGGGACACAACCCATACTTATATTACTATGTATTACTATTTAGTTTGTTAAGTGTCTTATATATTAGTAGATAATAATCCTACAAAATTGCGTTTATTATAAATTAAGTCAAATATTGGTATTGGAAGAAAATTTGGAATCGAATTAAATAAAAAAAATGAAAATCATAATTTTGGCAACTGGCGCCGACGACGCTATAATGGGCACTGACGGCGCCCTAGATAACGAACATCAGTGTCGACAGCGCCGACGGAACCGAGTGTGATTGGATGGTTTTAGATGACTTTTGGTAGATTTTGGCGTGATTTCACTTCATAATAACTGCCGTGACGAGTTTAAAAAGGCCTAGAAACATTCTTGGATGCCTAGTAACTTCTTTTTTTAAGATTCTATGGCTTTCAATTCTAGAAATACTTTGAGATATGGAGTTTTCAACAAAAGAAAGTTTATTAGTTTCGACTCACAGTGATTATACGATAAAGTTATTACGAAGAGGAGATGAATCAAGGAAAGATGATTTGTTAATCATGGAGTGATCAATCATACTGCTCCGATTGATAAAATCATTCTGCAACGGCGTTGGGAAGTTCTCTGTTACGCTACATCTGCGATTATCTTACATGTGGTGAAATATTTTTATGCAAATTTACGTGGAATTACTCAAGGTGTTGTGTTCATATGAGGTAAGTCTGTACCATTTACTTCTTCAAGGATTAATGAATTATATATGATAGACAACATTCCAATCTGTCATACTACAAATTTCATTCCTACATGAGATTTGATGCATGACGTGTAGAATCTTTAGACAGATGAAAGTGATATGTGGAAGATACGAGATGAAGGATATGTTAGTTTCTCCACTTCATTACTTAATCCCATTTTGAAGTAATAGAATTTCTATATTGCTACAAAATTACTCCCTACTATGAAAATTAGTAGAGTGACCAAAGAATGTGCTATTTTAAATTACTGCATTCAAATGGAAAAACCCATTGATATAGGGTCTATTATATTTAAATCTATTATGGGCATCCATCTACTATCTTTTTGATTTGCAGTCAAGCCCAAGTTCCATATGAAAGTTGGGAAAATACTTTATTACCTTGGAAGCCCATGAATCCTATAGATGAGAACTACTATGGAAATGGAAATGAAGTATTAGAAGCCATCATAGATCAATCTTCACATACTTCAACTCCATTAATACCACCAACAGTTGGAAGTTTCCTTGCTTTGGAAAAGAAATTGAAGAAAATTGAAAGGGAACTTCAAAGTATTATGAATGCAGTAGGAGATCTTAAATACCTTTTTGATCACCCAGATTGGAGAATGAAAGAAAATTTTGATCACACTAGAACATTTAAAGTAGGATTAGTTTGGATGCTTAACAAAAAAGGGTGGATCCAAGAAAATTTGACAAATCAATTCCTGTACCGATCCTTCTACAACTTATATGTTCATTACCAATCTATGGGAGATCTCAGAGGAGGAGAAAGCACTGAAGAAGAGGCATAATAATTGAAGACTTTAAATTCTCTATCTATTTTAGAACATTATATATATTTAAGGTAAATGTGTGGATTTAATTTGGTTAGATTTGTTTTTTTCTGCTTTATAATTCTGAACTTTGATTTTGTGTATAGTTTTGTGACAGAGTTTAGTGTTGTGGCTTGATTTCAACGCTGATTTATAATTAGTTTGTTTAATATGTGTTATTGTGTAATTAAAAAATTATGTTTGTAAAAAGTGTAATTTCATATATAAAAGTTAGTTTGTTGTTGTTTGTGAAAATTTGTGTTGGTGAAATGTTTTGTTTCGTGAATTTTTGTTAGATAAAAATTTGTGTTTAAAATACTAAAAATTTTGGAGTAAGTCAATAAGAAATTGAAAATTAAAAAAAAAAAACAAAATATGAAATTTGCGGGCCTTTAGTGCCGATGGTGTTGGAATCGGCACCGACGGCTCCCTTGACCCGACAACAGATTTTAACCCCTAAAAATTCACAATTTTTATTATGGCCACCATTTTTTATGTTAAGTCATCTTCAACCTTCATTTTGGGTGGCTAGGGCTTGATTTTGGTCGGATTTGAGGAGATTTGGAGGCTAAAAAACTTCGAATTTCTTCTTCTCTAGGTAAGAGCTACACTTTAAACCAAAAATTATTGATTTTCACCAAGGATTTATCTCACATTGCATAGATCGGAAAATATGAAAATTTATTTGAGAAATTTTTGAGAAAATCTTTTGGTTATGAACTCTTATATAGTGATTTGAATTTTAAAATGTTTTACATTTTAATTTTTGGAATTTTAGAATTTATTCAAATTTTTAAAAATTTTCTAGATTTCCTACGGCACCTAGACCAAGCAAAAGGAAAGAAGAATATGATGAGCTGAGATTTGTTAGCTTTAGAGCCAGTGCTTGATTTCTTGATTTGATAGAATTTGTGAAAATAAGAAAGTAATTCAGGGCTGAGGCTTTAAAAATCCAGGAGGAGAAGTTGAACGTTTGATTATTTCTCGGCAATAGGAAAAACTTCTGTTATTTTACTACCGATGCGATAGCTGGGATTGTAATGGAATTTTATGCCAACCTTCCGGAAGCTTCTGATGATTATGTATTTGTTTGTGGAAAAAGGGTAGAATTTACTCCAAAGAAAACAAATGAGTTTTATTCTATGGAAGATGTGAGAGACTTCTAGTGGATTGGCACACCCTGCTCTTATTTACACACTTTGTAAGCAGGAAGGAGTTGATTTTAAACCTGATGAGGAGAAGATTGAGCCTTAGAGATCTATTGGGCTTACTAACATCAAGACATATTAATCTTATGTTGACTGGAGATTTGGCAGTAAGGCTAAAGATATTCCTTCTACTTCTAGGGATATTCCTTCTACCTCTCATGGACCTACTTCTAGTGACCCCAGCAACAGAGAAATTTTGGATCAGATGATTATACAACAGGGAGATATTTTGAGGTTGAATTATAGAATGCATAATATGGAAGCCAGAAATGCTCACACTGATGATTTGATTCGACAAAAATTTGAGTATGATGCTGCTNTCTGGAGTGGGAGCTGGTATCCTCCTAGCCTAGTCATGAATTTAGGGACTAAACACTGATATTAGCCAATGATTTTCTATGCACTGTATCAGGGTAGAAAATTAAAATTGCTCCTATTTTGCACAATACATATTATTAACATTTATCTCAGCTCATTTTACCACAACCTCATTGTAATAGGAATGATGCTTTTTCACATAAGAATCTCTGTTACATAAACATAGTTAATAAATTAGTATTTACTGTTTTAAATTTTGCATGTTTGATTTGATAATAGTTTAGAAATTTCATTTTGATTACATCTCAACAATTGAAATTAGCGACGGTGACTTCAATTGACTTTCTGTGAATTTCCTAAAAAAATTGTCATTTCCAATTTAAACCTTCTCCGTAGGATCGATATTTGGGGCTTAAATATAAAGTCCATTATTACTTGATAACGATGCGTATACTTGCGTGATCATAGTGGCTAATTCATTAGAACTTAAACCTACTATTATCCAAATGGTATCAAATAATAAGTTTAGGGAGCACTAATTAAAGATCCAAATTTACATCTTACCAATTTTCTAAAATTTTGTGCTACATTTAAATATGATGGTGTATCAGATGAGGCTAAAAGACTTAGATTATTTCCTTTCTCACTGAGGGATAAGGCTAAGATTTGGTTACATTCGTTATCTCCTGGATCTATCAGAACTTGGAGTGATTTGGCGTAGAAATTCTTTGCTAAATATTTTCCCCCATAAAAAAACATTGAAGCTTAGAAATGATATTACAGCTTTTTATTAGTTTGAAGGGAAATCTATTTATGAAGCATGGAAATGATTTTAAGAAATTTTAAGAAAGTGTCCACACCATGCTATGTAAGATTGGTTAATAATTCAAACATTCTATAATGGATTAGCTGGATCTTTTAGATCTATTATTGATGACACTGCTCGTGGTTCATTGATGTCAAACTCTTTTCATAACAATTATGTTTTAATTGAATAAATGGATAACAATAACTTTCAATGGTCATCTGAAAAGCTAAATCTTAAGAAAGTAGCCAATATTAATGAAATAAATGCTTTTTCCATGCTAACAAATCAAGTTGCAACAATTTCAAGGAAGCTAGACCAATTTGGAATAAATTTTTCTTAATAAATTTCCATGATTGAAGAGGATTCATTAGGCCATATTGTAGATTCTCAAGCATCATTAGAGACTTTGAATGTCATAAATAATAAGCAGAATAACCCATATTCAAACAATTATAACATAGATTGGAAGAACGTTTCTAACTTTAACTGGAATTATACTTCAGGTGGTAGTAAATAACAATGAGGGAACAATCAAGTAAAACCATTAACAAAATGGAACAGCCAAGGGAATAATAATTATAGACCTATATATCCTTCAGGATTTAATAATACTACACAATTTAAGGAGAAGAAGTTGTCTATTGAAGAAGTGGTGTTACAAATAAGAAATCAATTACAAAGTCATGGAGCTACAATTAGAAATAATAAGAATCAATTGGGACAAGTAAGAGATCCCAAGGAACACTTCTTAGTGATACAAAAGTAAATTCAAAAAAACAGAATAAAGAGCAAGTAAAAGCCGTTCAACTCAGAAGTAGAACAGAATTGGAAGGAAGAGTTCAAAAAGAGACTAAGGTAGAAAGAGAAGGAATTGAAAAACCAAAAGAGGACGCTCCAATGGGTTTAGAAAGACATATTTCTCCACTTAGTGCTGATTTAGAAAAACCACCACCTCCATTTTCTCAGAGGCTTTAACAACAAAAGTCGGATAAGCAATTTTCAAAATTTATGGAAATTTTTAGAAAGCTTATAATTAATATTCCATTTCTTGAAGCTCTAGAACAAATGCCAAGCTATTTAAGTTTATAAAGGATATTCTTAACATAAAAAGGAAGTTTAAATATAATGAAATAGTTGCACTTAGTGAGGAGTGCAGTTTTAAAATTCAAAAAAAGCTTCTTGAAAAGCTTAAAGAACCTGGTAGCTTTACATTTCCATGTGCATTAGGAGATAAATTTTATGGGAAAGCTTTATGTGATTTATGAGCAAGCATCAATCTTATTCCATTATTAATATTTAAAAGATTAAGATTAGGAGAAATAATTCCTACTTCTATAGCTCAGCAGCTAGCAGATCATTCAATAACATATCCTAAGGGAGTTATAGAAGATGTCCTAATGAAAGTGGATCAATTTATTTTTCCTGCTAATTTCATTGTGTTAGATATGAAGGAAGATAAGGAGATTCCTATCAATTTGAGGAGACCTTTCCTAGCCACATGAAGAGCATTGATAGATGTGCAGAAAGGAGAATTAACTATGCCCGTCAATGATCAAACCATTACATTTAATATTTCTAAGTGAACAAAATACCCTGTAAAAGTTAAAGATGATGAATGTTATAGAATGGATGTTATAAGATATTTAAGTTAATGTCATCTCAATTCAACTTATGAAGAGAAATCTGGATTGAAAGAGTTGGAACACGAACAAGAAGAGGAATTAGATCAATATGAAGATTTATAGAAGTAAGATTTAAGTATGTTCACAAAACTTTTGAAGTTTTTGACACGATATAAAAAGATACATCTTTTTGTCCATCAATTGAAAAAACTACTGAGCTATAGTTGAAGTTGCTTCCAAAACATTTGAAATATGCCTTTTTAGATGATTCCTTAACATTACCTATTATAATTTCCTTAAAATTAACTATAGAAGAAGAAGAAAGTTTGATAAAAACTTTAAAGAGTTACAAGAAAGCCTTTGGATAGATAATTGCTGATATAAAGGAATCAGTCCTTCAATTTGTATGCATAGTATTTATATGAAAGAGAACTGTAAACTCAGGGCTGATCGTCAAAGGAGATTAAATCCTATTATGAAAGAAATTCTAAAGTGGTTAGATATTAGAATTGTCTACCCTATTTCAGATAGTGCATGGGTTAGTCCAATTCATTATGTTCTTAAGAAATGAGGAGTGACTCTGACTTTGAATGAACATAATGAGTTAAAACCAACATTACAAGTCACAGGATGACAAATATGCATTAATTATAGAAAATTAAATCTCACAACTAGAAAAGATCATTTTCCACTACCCTTTCTAGATAAAATGTTGGATAGACTAGCTGAGCATAAATACTTTTGTTTTCTGGATGGATATACTGATTATCACCAAATACAAATAGCTCTTGAGAATTAACAGAAAATAACTTTTACCAGTCCTTATGGTGCATTTACCTTTAGAAGAATGCCCTTTGGTTATGTAATGCACCAACTACATTTCAAATATGCAAGAAGACTATTTTTTGTGATTTAATTGAGAAAAGGGTTAAAGTTTTTATGGATGATTTTTCAGTGTTTGGAACTTCATTTGAATCATGTCTAGAACATCTATCAAAAGTTCTTAAGCATTGTGAAGAAACAAATTTAGTCCTTAATTGGAAAAAATGCAAATTTATGGTAGCGGGAGGAATAGTTTTGGGACTCAAATTTCAAAAAATGGTATGGAAGTGGACCCTGCAAAAATTCAAGTAATCACTAATTTACCTCACCCAACAAGAGTGAAGGAAATTAGGAGTTCTTCAAGACATACTGGATTCTACAAGCGATAAATTAAAGACATTTCAAAAATTACTAAGCCTCTATGCCATTTACTTGAAAAAATGTGATTTTTAATTTTGATAAATAGTGCCTAAAAGCTTTTGAATTACTAAAAGAAAAATTAGTCAGTTTACCAATTATTGTTTCACCAGATTGGGAAAAACATTTTAAATTAATGTGTGATGCTAGTGATTATGCTATTGGAGCTATTGTAGGACAAAAACATGATAAGATTTTCAAAGTTATCTACTATGCTAGTAGAACCCTTAATGAAGCTAAAATTAATTATACTACAATTGAGAAAGAGTTATCAACAGTAGTATATGCTTTTGATAAATTTAGATCATACTTAATTAGAACTAAATGTATAGTGCATATAAATCATTCTTCTATTAAGTATTTAATTAAAAAAACAGATGCAAAACTAAGATTAATAAGATGGGTTCCTCTTTCGTAAGAATTTAACTTTGAAATAGTAGATAAGAAGGGAGCTAAGAATCAAATTGCTGATAATTTGTCCATACTTGAATTGGAAAAACCACTCGGTTTTAAAAAAGATATTAATGAACATTTTCTAGATGAAGAATTGTTCAATGTTAATGAGTGGCATGTTCAATGGTATGCCGACATTGTGAGTTTCATTTTTAGCGATATAATACCATATGGAATGACATGCCAATAGAAGAGGAAATTTTTTTCTGAAGCTAAGACTTATGTTTGGGATGACCGGTTATTATATAAACAAGGAAAGGATCTAATTATTTAAAGATGTGTACCTTCAGAAGAAACTTATGAAATTATCTAAAAATGTCATAATCATATTTTCGGGGACATTTTGATGTTGATAAAACATCATACAAATTTTTCAATCTGGATTTTATTGGCCTATAATCTTTAGAGTTGTTAATGCTTATATCAAAACTTGTGAATGATATCAACGAGAGGCAATATTTCTAGGAGGAATGAGATGCCCCTCAATTATGTGTTAGAAGTTGAGATATTTGATGTTTGGGGATTAGATTTCATGGGACCATTTATACTATCTTTCAAAAATTTATATATATTATTAGCAGTAGACTATGTATTCAAATGGATAGAAGATGTTGCTTTACCTCAATGTGATACTCAAAGTTTTGCAAAGTTTTTAAGGATGAACATTTTTTATAGATTTGAGATGCCCAGAGTAGTCATAACTAATGGGGTAAGTCATTTTAGAAATGCAATAATGAAAAAGTTAATAATGAAATATCATACAAATCATAGAATTGCTACTGCTTATCATTCTCATACAAGTGCTTTGGTTCAATTATCCAAACATTTAATTAAAAGGATATTGCAAAAATCTATAAATCAAACCAAAATGCATTGGTCAGCTAAACTTGGCTATGCCTTGTGAGCTTATAGGACTGCACATAGAACTCCAATAAGAATGTCCCAATACAGGCTAATATTTGGGAAAGCGTGTCACTTATCAGTTGAAATTGATCATAAAGCCTATTGGGAAATTAAAGAGTTATTGGCACAATTTTGGTATGTGGAGTTGCTTGTTGGAAGCTTTCGGCCACCAGAATTGAAATCCTGTTGCCCTCTTTGGAATGACATTTAATTTACACACACACACAGACACACACACAAATATATATGTATATATATATATATATATATTACCAAAACTTAAGATTTCATTGATGTGAAGAATTGATTACAATTCTTAAGTGGGGAGCATATAAAGCATCTCCATCCAGCAAAAAAAGGAGAGAGCGAGGTGGGGTGGGGTACAGGAAACAAAACTCTCAAAAGTATACAGGCCATTTCTTGCAAGCCAGTTTGCAGGTTGGTTCCCTTCCATGTAGATGAAAGCCGATTGAGCCTTGAGAGTAGACAACATGCACATAATCTTGTTAGCCCATTGAGCATGACACCTAGAAGCTTGTCTACCATCTTGTAACATCTGTAAAAGTACCTCAGAATCCCCCTCAATAAGTAAATTGTGCTAGTGGTTCATCTTAGCAAGAGTGTTGGCCCAGTAGACAACAGTTAATTCAGCTTCAAAAGCATCAACAACACAAATAGGAGCTTGAAAATACAGGATGCACTGTACAAGATGGTTTCTGAACACACCTCCCACCCTAGCCCCAAAGAAAGCAAAACTACCATTAGTGTTAATTTTAATGTATGGGTAGGTAGGAGGGGACCGGTACAAGGTGTTTACTCTATATGAGTTGGATCTTTCCACTGGAGGGGGGTGCAGATGCAAGGGAATCATTGATAGAGTATAAGTTCATGCAGATAAGAGAAACAATTCCTGGTAATTTTCTGGTGTGTGCTACCCTAACCATAAAGCTTAGCCTTATTCCTAGCCATCCAGATAAACCAGACCACCAAAAAAGGAACATATCCAACTTTAGCAGTCTTCCAGCTCTTCCAACAGTGATAAATGTTGCTCCAGTCCAGTTGCATAGTATTCGGTGTGATAATATGGGAGAATTCAGTCCAAACCTGTTTAGAGAAGTTATAAATAAAGAAGAGATGGGGAATAGATTCATCCATTTCCCTACAAATGTAGCATTTAAATGGGCTTCTCAAGCCTTTGAGTTTGAGAATATCATCAGTAGGGAGTAGACCATGGAGAATTCTCCAACTACAAAATGACATGGAAGGAGTTAATCTTTTATGCCAGATAATTTTCCCCCAATCTTTAGTCTCCCATGAGTTAAGTTTAGCTTAGATGGCTTTAGTAAGGCTCTGAATTTTGGGTCGTAGCCATACTAGTCTGTCAGCTTTGGAGATGTCAATCTGAATTCTAGTAACTTGAATTGTAGCGTGGGGTTGAAGGATATTTTGAATTAAAGGCAAAGACCATTGGTTCCCCCTCCCAATAGTCTGCCACAGTAAGTTGAGTATTAATCTGATTGCTAATGGGTTGCAAGACATCTTTAGGACACCAGGAATCAAGCCAAAAATTAAGCTTCCCATCTCTAATATCCCATATGAAGAGGTCTTCAGCTTATTTTCTGACTTTCAACAAGTTCAATCAAGTTTTGGAATCTCCAGGCTTTCTGCAAAGAGTGTTTGGATGGTAGTCATTGCAATACTTACCCAACATGAATTTAGCCCAGAGTGATTTCGGTTTTGTAAACTTGATCCACATCTTGCACTGGTTGACTTGAAGTAATTGTTGTAGTCCTTTAAATCCAATTCCCCCAGCCACAATTGGTTTGGCTGATTTCTGCCAACTAGCCCAATGAAATTGCTACCTTTAGCCAGACCAAAGAAATCTATTAAAGATCCTTTCCAACTGCAACTGGGTTCTTTTCTTCATACTATTCATTTGGAGGATGTAGGAGGGGAATGTTGTTAGTATGCTTTTAAATAATGTGATTATACCTCCCTTGGAAATAAAAGAATGACTCCAGCTAGAGAGAGTGGCAGATATCTTTCCAAGAACTTTCTTTTAAGAGTTGGACACCAAGGTACTTGATTGGTAAGGTAGAGCTGTTGAATTGTGTATAATCCAGAATCCAATTTCTTTGAATAGTTGGGGTGTGCTAGTTGAAATAGATATTGCATTTGTCAGAGTTAAATGCTAAACCAGAATGGCTTTGGCAGATCTGTAAACACTTCATGACTTTCCTCACTGCATTCTTGTTAGCACTAGAGAACACCATAATGTCATCTGCATAAACTAAATGAGAAACATGCACTTTAGATTTGTGGTGGTGCCTGGCATGGTTGAAGGGGAGTAGACTTATGTTGAGCATTCTAGATAAGTGATCAAGTGCCAATATAAACATAGTTGGAGATAAGGGGTCTCCTTATTTGAGTCCTCTAAAGGTAGTGAAAGAGCCCCAAGATTGACCAATGATTATTAGAGAATGAGAGTTATCTCTGAGCCATCTATGGATGAGGTTGCAGAAATCAACTTGAAAACCTCTAATAGTTAAGAGTTCTAAAATAAACTCCCAGCAAATAGAGTCATAAGCTTTTATTATATCCAATTTATAGATTAGGTTATCATTTCTGCAGGGTTTGTCCAGGTCCAACAGAAGTTCTTGAGCCAGGAGTACGTTATCAATGATAGATCAGCCTCGGACAAAGGCAGACTGGTTTTTAGAGACAATATCACTTAGGTGGGGCTGAAGTTTACCTACAATAATTTTGCTAATGAGTTTATTGATGACAGAAGTAAGAATAACCATCCTGAAATCATTCTATTTTTTATGAACAGTAGATTTGGGGATGAGCATAATGCTGGTGGCATTAAAGTAATAGGGGATAGATGAACCTTGAAAAAATCTTTGAACAGCAGTGATCACTTCAATTTTAATGATTTCCCATGCTTTCTTATAGAAATCACTTGTAAAATTATCAGGCCCAGCAGTTTTAGAACTGTCAATACCTTGAAGAGCTTGCCAAATTTCATTCTCATTGAGAGGAGAAGTCAGATTTTTTTTGGAAATGTTATTAATCTCCTTAATAGAATAAAAATTTTCAATGGGAGATCTTTGGAGGTCTCGATGAGTTAAAATTTGCTGGAAATGAGCAACAACATCAATGACAATGTAAGAATTATCAAAAATCCAATTTCCATTTGAACTCTGAATCTTATGAATTTTATTGCTTTGTCTCCTACATATGATATAAGCATGGTAAAACTTAGTGTTCCTATCTCCCTCTTTAAAGTGCCTGATAGAAGCTTTATGCCCAAGGAATTGCTCTTGTCTATCAATGGTAAGAAGAAGATTTTCTTGTGCAGCCAGTAGAAGGTTCTCCTCCCCTCCATCTTTCAGAGCTAAGTTCTCCAAATCTAACACATCTTTTTCAGCAGTTTCCACAGCTTTAAAAACATCTCCAAGTGAATTCCTGCCCCAAGCTTTCAGAACTTTACTAACCTTCATATGCAGAAAAACCAGTTTAGCCCAAGGATCTAGCTTCTGATTAGAATGCCAAGCACCTGCCACAGTATTGAGAAAAGAAAGATGACCAGACCACATGTTGAGATATCTAAATGGAGAAGTAGATGTGGAAGATTCAGAGGCAACAATTGATATAAGAAGGGGTCAATGATTAGATCCTACAAGACTAAGATGAGTAATTGCAGTGTGCAAAAATACTGACACCAATAGTTATTAACCAAAATCCTATCAAGCCTTCCCATATAACACCCCTTTTCTAAGTGAATTATGGTCCCTTATAACCAATGTAAAAAAGACCAGCTTTTAAAATATTATCAGAAAATATATTCATCTTAGCAAGATTTAGAGGTCTGCCACCAGTCTTCTTTAGAGAATGGGCGATGCAGTTGAAATCTCCACCAACAAGCCAACAGGTATTCATGTTCTGACTAATAACATGTAGGGAAGCTCAGAGATCTCTCCTGTCATTTTTTGAGCAACCAACATACACAAAAGTTGCACAACCAACATGCCCATAGTGTTGAAAGAGAAGTGTACAAATTGAGAATGGTCAATCAGAAGTTGCCAACTTATCTCATATCTACAAAGAATCTAGATTTTTTTGTTATGGTTAGCAAAGTGAGAGAATCTGGTAGATTTAGAAAGGATCTGTTGAGGGTGTTTGTGAACTAGAGGTTCTAATATATCAATACACCAAAGTTTGTGTTTCTTAGTAAGATAGCAAATTCTTTTCAAGGAAAAGGGGTGAGCAATACTCCTCACATTCCAACAAAGGAAATTTATCATGTTGAAGAGGGTGGGTGAAAAGAAAGTTGAGATCTTGATCTAGTCTTTATCCTATTCAGTTGGATTGATGTATTTATAAGAGGAATCTGGGAGCATTCCTTCTTGTATTCTTCTGCCAAAATCCTTTTTTCTTCCACTGTATGATTCTTTTTCTTTTTGGCTTTCTGAACTTGCCAGTCTCTCTCAAATTTTTGATTCATTTCCACCATTAGATCTTCAGTTGGAACCAAGGTTTCTCTTGGGGTGGCTGAGAGCACCCCAAAATGTTTTTCAGGAAATGTGCTTGGTGGGGAAGGAACAACAGTGCTGCATTCTCCCTCTTCAGTTTCTACATGAAGTGTAGGAGTTGGGGTAGATTTGAATGGTTTTATGGGAAGTTGCTGCTTATTGGATAAAGCTTCATTAACAGGGTTAACTTGAGGTTGTGTTCTCAACTGATTAGATGGAGGGACACCAACAGGGACAGCTATGGAAGTAGTGGCATTTACAGTACTGTTAAGACCTTTTTTCTTGTTGGACTTTAAATGCCACTACTTCCATAGCTGTCCCTATTGCTCTCCCTCCCTCTACTCAGTTGGGAACATAACCTCAAGTTAAACCTGTCAATGAAGCTTCATCCAATAAGTAACAACTTCCCATAAAACCGGTCAAATCTACCCCAACTCCTACACTTCATGTAGAAACTGAAGAGGGAGAATTCAGCACTGTTGTTCCTTCCCCACCCAGCACATTTCCTGAAAATTTGGGGGTGCTCTCAGCCACCCCAAGGTAAACCTTGGTTCCAACTGAAGATCTAACATCCTAGAATGGGGGCAGTAATAAGGTTTTTGTTCCATAACTAATTTTTGCCAATGCCCTTCATTTCTGGAACCAATCCAGATTTCTTCAACCTAAGGGATGGTGATGTCCCTCTCTACAAGTATTCTTGCAATAGATGTTCTAGATAAATTATAAGTAGAAAAGTCCATGTTCAATTTTCTTCCCAAAGTAAGGCCCATATTGAACAGACTTTATGGTTGAAAAAATACAGTGGAAGTCATAGAAATTTAAATCAAATAGGGACTATAGGAATCTTTGTTGGGATCAAATGTGGGTGTCCACTTCAGTGTCTTCATAGGAATTCCTTCCAAGATTACTGTTTGTTTACTAAATATTCTAGCATAATCATCTTCTAAGGCCAATTTTATCATGATATGCTTACCATCTACCAGCCCCAACTGTCAACCACTAGTAAATGGAAAGTTATCAAAAAATTTTCTCACTAATTCCATTTTGGGACTCCCAAGCTGAAATTTACCAATGAGAATAAACTTGCAATCTGTTTTAAGGGAAGTTAACTCTTCTTCGTTATAGTAAATGGAAAGCTTACCCTCTTTAACCTCTAAGGGGTTAATAAGAGAGCAAGATTCTTTACCCACAGCAGCATCATGGAAGGATTGGGCAAAAACCAGAATTTCAGCATCTGGAGAAGTTTTCAGCCCTTTACTCACCATCCCAGCATAAGTTTCCTTGGTCCAAATTGAGTTAGTTTCAGGATCAATAAGAGTGTAACCAGCCATGTGCTTCTCAGCAAAGAATCAAACAAGATACTTAAGCACAAAACCAAAAGGTGCCAAATAATGGAACAATAAAGGTAGATTCAATGGAACAATAAAGTTCAAATACCAATAAGACCGAGAAGAAGCAAAACTCAGATGAAGCACTAGAAACATAAAAACAAAAGGCATGTAAAGGAAGAAAATAGCCAGAAGAGAGCAGCAGCACCACCACTGCAAGGACTCCAACTAGCCATGTCACAGAAACCCTAGCAGAGCACCTAAAGAGCCAGTGACCATCCTATATATATATATATATATATATA
>JXCR01146675.1:256210-297095 GCA_002079205.1 Phalaenopsis hybrid cultivar
TATATATATATATATATATATATGTAATTTTTGAAAAATATGAAATCAAACTGACCCCATATTTTTCGTAGTTTAAATGAAAGAGCAGTATACCCCAAATCTTGTATCTATCCCAAAAGATAAACACAAGACTTGAGGGTGAGACTCGATCAAATAAACTAAGAAATATAAGACATTTGTTTGATCTACGAAAACAATTTTGGTTTGCCGATAAGTTCCCCTATTCAATATGAAGAATTAAATAAGGTTTATATTAAGTTGGGTTCTGAAAAGCTTCCTATAAGGACATGCCTCTATAGTTAATTACATCTTAGATAAACAAAGCCACCTAAGAAAACTCTCAATAAAAATTTGGAATTATTATCTTCAAGGAGGTCAAAAGGATATGACTTTCCAACAGATAGGATAAAAAAGTGTGAAAGGGGAATGACTCAATTTAAAACATTTATTGTGGAATCCAAAGGAGGAAGTATTAGGAGATGTCATAGATCCAGAGGAGAACCACGGTGACCTCGTAGTCTATCCTGTTGTTTGGCTTTAGTTTTAAGGAGGAATTTTTAAAGTTTTTATCCTATCAATTTTATTTGTTAGAGCATACATTAATGTGAAATGATCACACAAATAGCCTGGAAGATGTGAGGGTTTAGGTCACGATGAACGATAAACTTGAAATCCTAAGACGACTTTAGGCTTAGATTGTACAACAGAGCTGTACAAAGGCCTAAAGATAAGTTGAAGATTTATGTTTCACTACGCAACAACCTGGAAATCATATGGCTTGTTGTTTAATTATAAGGAAAGATATGTTGTTGTGGATCCTCTTGCTGTTGAAGGTTGTCTTGCTGCCCTCAGTGCTAGCTCCAAGCTCCTCGTCGTGATGAGTTTAAGTTTTCTAATGTGTCAAGTTATAATGTTAAATCAGATGTCCCAATATGGTTCTTTAAATATTATGCGACATTAAATTTGATTAGAGCAACACTGGTTACGATCCTACGGTTCCCTCGTTCTAGTACCACTATTTTCTATCAGATTCACTTAGTCCAAATGAATTTAGTAAACTCAACTTAATGATTTCCGTACAATCATTTAGACCGTGGGAAGTCTTGTTAGCAACCATAGGTTATCTCCTCTAAGGGACTCCTTATCATTCAATAGAGACATCTTAATTTAGTTGCAATTTTTGTTTTGTGATGTTTGTGATTAAATTTTAATTTGTATTATATTTTGAATGTTGTGGCAGAAAATTTCATCTTGGTTAATTTTAGTTTTAGTTTTGGTTTTACGGCTATCCTAGCAGTTTTGGTTTTCATGCAGGGTGATATCGTTGTTTAACATGCAAGCTCAAGACAAGAAGTATAGAAAGGTGAATGCATTAATTTAAATTGTAATTTAAATTCTTTGCAGTCTAAATCCACTAGGATCTTCTGTGAATCTTCCGATTCTTCTCGCTCCACCACCTGAAAGGTCAGTACTTACAAGGCATGTATAAAATTTTGCAAAGAATTTAAATTATAGGAGTGGAGGAAGGTTTAGCTACCAAATCCCAAGTTATGATTTTATTGATTCTCAGAAGATCCTAGTGGATGATTTTAGGACAAAAGTATGACAAGTCCAGTTTGCCCTTAAGAAAGTCCAAAAGATTTCAAAGTGCTCGGGGCATGACCATAGATCACTTTAAAGATCTCTTGAAATATTATGAGTTCATTTTTTGACTTATCATATTGTTCCACTAATCATCCGAGGTTGAAGTATGACTACCACGTTGCTCGGTGAGACCTGATCATTTAATTATCCCCAGGATAGGGTACAAGATCAATCAATTGATGTTCCCTTTAAGAGTTATGTGAGTGAGTGCTCTTAAGGCAAGTTTAAGTCATTTAAAGGTTGTGGTGCCAACAATTAAGGTCAGTCTTGTAGTGTTTAAGGATATTAATCACCAATCATATTATCTTCTAAATTCAATCAATTGAGTTTAAACATCAAGCCTAAGTCACTACTATGCCTTTAACAATCATGATAAGTGAAAAGTTGATAATCAAAATTTTTATTCAAGTGATGTGTATCCTTATTGAATGATCACATCACCCTCAACTTTAGGCTTAATAAGAGTACATTATCATCCTTCCGATTTAAGCCCATCACTTAAGAATCATTTGATCTTAATTAACTTCTAATCCGTGAAGATTAGGAGGATTATGATTTTGTTGATGTTGTGCAAGTGTGGTGAGTGGGTTTCTACCATTTTAATCTCATTGTATTTCAATCATTCAAACATGTTTATTAAGATCAAAATTTGCCATTCTCCCTTGGTTAGTCCTAAATTTTGATTAAGGCACCAAAGTCTAAAATGACCATTTTGCCCTTGGGGCACTTCTCCTCATAACTCATTAAACACAACTCAAATGACTTTGAGGGTTTAGAGTGTCGTATTCATTAGGTAATTACAATATCTAGAGGAGAATATGTGGACCTCTCAAAATTTAATTTGATTTAATTATTTATTTAAGCTTGGAAAATAGGAATCTCTAGAAATTGATTTATTTGACTTTCCAAAATAATGTTTTTATTTATGAAAAAATTTTTAGAAGTTTCCCTAGATCAGAGAAATACTTAGAAAAAATTTCATATCTTTTATTATTTAAATTATTATAATTATTTTAATGAGAGAATAAGGAAAATCCACTTTTAAGCCTTTTAAAATTTATTTTTAACCTAGAAAAATTAGGAAAAATATTTTAATGAGTCTCAAGTGATTAGAGGACAATTGGGCATATTTTGAAATGTTTTGATATTTTCGGATTTTTTATTATTTAAAATTATTTTAAAATTTAAAATAAGGCATGAAAAGTAAGTATTTTCTAAAAGGTAACTTTTATTTTTTTTAAGTGTCGCTTATCACAAGGAGCTTAAAAAACCACTTTTCATAATTTTCTAAAATGTATTTAATTTAATATAACTATTTTTTTCCAAAAATATAAGGTTCCTTAGAATATCAACTTTAATATTTGAACTTAATTGAGTTTAAATTTTCACAGTGAGTAAACATGACCTTTATGAACAATGTGAAATTGATTTTGCCAATTTTTTATAAGTACATAATTTACCAAAATTCACACAAGTTATTTATATTTAATTAAATATAGAAATTTACAGGATAATTGAAAGCATCATGATATTTTTTTTAGACTTCTCTTACCACAGGAAACCTACTAAAATCATTCCCAAAATTTTTCAAATGATATTTTGATTTATATAATTAAAATAGCTAAAATGGTCACCTTAGCTTGAAAATTAGGGCTAGAAGCATAGAGATGTCCTCTGATCTTGGAAAAATTAGAAGACATGACTTATGTCATGAGGAATGAACCCTCAACTGTTCAAGCCATGGTGAGTAATATTTAATCATGGAGAATTGAAATACCACAGACGGTATTTAATTCATTAAAAATCAGGGAATAATAAAATAAATTTTATTTTTAGTCCACATTATTTTCCCCTGTTCACTGAGAAAGAAGGTATTTTTCTTTTATTTTTATGATTTTTCTAGAGAAAGATATGGATTTTTGAAGTTTAGGCATTTAAAATAATTCAAAAATCCCTATCTTTCTATTTATCCAGTGCGGCGCCAACTCAACCTACGGAGGCTTCGAACTCATATACGGTGCGCTCCCATTCGATGTCGCCATGCACCTTAGCTAC
This sequence comes from Phalaenopsis hybrid cultivar, assembly GCA_002079205.1. Lineage (NCBI taxonomy): Eukaryota > Viridiplantae > Streptophyta > Magnoliopsida > Asparagales > Orchidaceae > Phalaenopsis > Phalaenopsis hybrid cultivar. Next base: position 259,910 of record JXCR01146675.1, read on the forward strand.
CACGCAGCCTACGGTTTACGCACCATCCGCTCGTTTGGCTTGATGTCCTCCGTTGGGTTGATCTACGCACGATCAGACGGCTCTCCATTATCGTCCCCAAGTGACCTAACCTGTAAGCTGTTCAAACTAAAACCTTAAGATCTTTAGCTAGACTCAACCAAATTATATGTGATTTGTTTTTAAACCTTCGTTTATGCAAAACGAACACATCTATACAGTTAATCATGTATTAAATGAAGCCATTAAAAATGGAGAATCAAAATAAGCTCGGATTAAGGTTGAGGTTCAATACCTTTGTTGAAGAGGGGAGGCCTAAATGTAATGGTTCTGGTAGCTTTGATTGGACCCAACGAACCTTTGGATGAATTCTCAAGCACTGGTGAATTGTCTAAGTATGATTTCGACCAAGGTGGATCTCAAGTGTTGTCTAGAGCTATGCTAGAGGCTATTTCAGAAGGGGCATTTGTGGGGAGTCAACCTCTTTCACTGTGAGGATGGTGTGTGCACAATTAACTGGAGTTTAGTGCACTACGGTGGAGTGGAGAGATCTGTCTTGGTTTTAAGGCAAATTTTAATGGAAATTGGCTATAAGGAGTGGCTATCAGTGGTTGAGAGCAAGGGGATTATAGTTGAGATGGTTTGGAGAAGCTCTGGTGATATTTTGGTCTAGTTTCCTTAAGGTTCCCAACACTCTCTTCTTTAGCTGTGGAGAGCTCCATTTATAGCCATGGCTGTCTGGTGGAGCTCAAGGCTGGGACTTGGGTGCCAAAGCTTGCTGAGGTGGACGGAAGAAAGGCTCTAATGGCCAATGGGAGTAAGCCAAGTCAGGGAGTTTTAATTTTGGGTTTTAACCACTTGGGCCTCCCTTGGGCTGGATGTTTCTAGTGGCTGAAGAAGTGACTCGCTAGGGTACGGTCACTTCTTGGCTCAAGGAGGCCAGAGGGTGCTTAATGATGGTTAACTCCTAAGGGTAAGTGATGATGGCCAATATATTAGAGTTTAGGAAAAATATGGAGTGAAATCCCTTAAATAAGGGACCATTGGTCCATAGCTCATCTTGACTAGTTTAGGTGGGTTTATACTGGTCCATAGGGTATATTTGGTGGTTCTGGTGTCATTACTTTTGTGGCTTAGACTTGGCTAAGTCAATTTTGGTGTATGGGTCAAAATGGATAGAAGTTGGGTTTGGGTTAGGCTAGCCATGAAATTGAGCTCAATTTATTGATAAAAAATATGTAAACGATTTTCATGAAGGTTTTTTTGTGAATGATTAAAATAAGTTTGAGTTCAATTGAGAGCTCAATTTGAAGGATTTTTGGATTTTATTTAATTTGGGCATGTTAGACTAGACTTGGGTTTATGTTAAGCAAAGCTTGGAATTTAGTTCAATTGAATGGTCCAAATGATAAAAAAAAAAATTATGAAGATTTTTCGTGAAGGAATGAAGTGGAAATTTTTGGGTTAAGACATTCAATTTGATGGAATTTGGAGACATAGCCAGTTTGGGGAAATTTTTGGGATTTTGAATGTGGGTTGAAATTGAGTGAAATTTAGGCTTGAACAAGGGCATATGAAGGTCCAACTTGATGTGTAGGACTGTTATGAAAAGTTTAGGATTCATATTGGGGCAATTGATTAGGCTACGGGGTTCAATTAGGTGAGGTTAGGTCATAGGGTCAAAATTGGGGTTTTTGATTTGGATCAAAATTGAGCTCAAAGCATGGGTCAATTAGGCTTGGATTTGGTTTTTAATGATCACATGAAAGATTAATTTGAGTTTAGGACTGAAATTGTGGGGAATTGGGGCCAAATTAATGGACATTTGAAGTGAATTTAGGTAAATTGGGCCTGTAAAGACAATTTGGGGGTTTTGGTCAAAATGACCAAATTGGTCAAATTGGGTTCAATTGAAGGGTCTAAATTAGTTTTTGAGACATTTAAGTGATTTTGGATGTTTTGGGAAATTTTGGGGTGCTAAGGGTATTTTTGTAATTTTTGGCAAATTTGAGGGTATTTTGGTAATTTTGAAATTTTGGGTGGATTTAGGCAATTTGGGTATTTTGAAATGGTTTGAAATAATTTTTAAAGAATATTTAGAAATTTGGATAAATTTGGTAATTTTGGTCAAATTTAGGGTTTTGGGGGCAAAAGGCCAAGTTGGATATTTTGGTGGAATTGTGGTGCCAACTACCTTATATGAGCTATGAACCAATGAATTCCCCATTTGGGTTTATCTATGCACTTTTCTTAGCTAAACCCTAGCTTAGGGCTAGCAGGTCTAGTGGAACAGCTACATGAGTCTCCCAAAAGATCAAGGGATCAAAGTGAACAACTTTGGATTTAGAGTTGTGAGTAGATCCAGGTGATAGTGATTGGAAGTGAGGGAACTTGCTCAAGAACAACACCCAGGGTCAACCCTAAGGTCAAGCAGTCCAATGGGCACTCTCTTTGAGATCCTCCATACTGACCCCACCTACTAAGTGCTAGAGGTTAAGACCAATATGTGGAACTTCAATTTGAGCAAGGAAGAGTTTAGAGTTTCTAATGGTGAGGGTTACTTTTCTAGTTTTCTAGGAATAGTTAATAGGAAAGTCCTATGGCTAGACCATAAGCTACTAAATAGGGAAAATTAAACCTCAACCAAAAGTGAGGTCAACAAGAGTTTAATTACAATTTTAAGAGTGTTGGTGAGAAAAGGTTATTGCAATTAAATGAACTTGAAGAGATAAGGAATGAATCTTATGAAAGTTCTAAGATTTATAAAGAATAGATGAAGATGTGACTTGATCAAAGGATTTTTACCAAAAATTTTCAGCCAGGCAAACAAATTTTTCTTTACAATGCATGGTTAAAATTATTTTTAAAAAAACTCTCCAGGTGGATGGACCCATTTATTGTGATGAAAGTTTATATCTATAGAGCTGCGGGTATAAAAGATCGTAAAAACTGATAAAATATTTAAAATGAATGGTCACAGGCTGAAAGCCTACTTTTTAGGTGACCAACTTAAATTAAATGATTTTTTTATGTTGGGTCAACCAAAACAAACACCAGTTACGTTTGGGTAATGAAGTTAAACCATGCGCTTTGTGGGAGACAACCCATAGTTCTCGGTGTGTTTGTTTTTATTATTATGTTATTGTTTGTGAATTAGAATATTTTGATAGTATTTTTTATTATATATTGAGTTACTGAATATTGTAAGAACTTAATATATGACTTAGACATGTTAGAATGATTGGACGTTAAGTTGATCTATGCTCAATTGGGTACTTTCGCTTAAGCGCGGCATTTCAAAACAATTTGCTAAATTTGATTTCTAGAAATTTTAACCAAGGATTGGTTAGCTTGGACGTAGGAGATAGTTCTAGGATGCACTTAGGAGTTATTGGAAGAGTTTGGAGCTTATAAATAGGAGGGTTAGGTAAGGATTTTTATCACAATTCAATTTTAACCGTAAATACTAAGTGAAAAAAAGAGAGTTTTTGAAAAGTGTCATCCTGGGAGAGTGATTTTAAGAAGAAGGAGGAAGCAATGAGAAAGAATTTTATTAGTCAAAGTGCGCAAGAGTTATATAATGGTTTCCTTGTCGTTCGAAGGAATAGCGGAAAAAATAAATAAACTTGAGGCTGATGCGGCTTCAATTGAAGCAAAAGTGATGGAAGTTAACGCTCATCTGGATCATATAGGATGGAAACTTAACATACTGTTTAGTCATACAAAAATTATAGAAGAAGCTGATAAGGCTATATATCTGAAGAACAAAAAGACTGAAGAAGATTCAACTTAAGTTATTAATCATCATATGTTCTTTCAGATATACATTCCAAATGCTCAAGGAGAGACTAATGATAGTCCATAATTTGTTCCATCGACTAGAGAATTGAATTAAGTTTATTGTTTAGTGTTTATGTGTATGGTGTTTGTTTTTAATGTCAAGTGTGTTTAGTGTGTTTTAATGTTAACATTTTCTAGTGTTTGTGTTAGAATTTATTTTATTCGAGACTATTTGGATGGAGAATCTATGTAATTGAAAATAGTTGTAATTGTTCGCTAATGAATATAACTATTTTGTTTGATTGAAATTTCATGTTAATGTGTGTTGAAATGAATTAGTTAAGGTTGGTGAATCTTGAGTAAGAGGAGAGCTAAGTGGGAAGGAAATAGCATTTAAAGTTTTTTGAAACCATATAGTGTTTGTTGACTTAGGCTAGGAGTGCATTTCACTTAAATTGAAAAAATTAAAATTTGAGCACTGGCGCCTAAGCGCCAATACTCGCGTTTAAGCACTGCCTAAATCGAGAGACAGACGCCTAAGGGCCGAACCATTCGCGCTTAAGCGTTGGTTCACAAAAATTGGTTCGCTAACAATTTTAAGTGAAAAATTTGCCCAAAAAAACTCCATTAACGCACCTTCGCTTCGCCTTCTTCCTCTGTTTTTCACAGTTTTGGAGCTAGGGCTTGCCATATTTGAAGATTTCTTAGAAATTTGAGGAAAAAATTGCTAGATTAGATATCCTTGAGGTAAGACCTTCACTTCTATGCAAAAAACATTTTGATTTTCACCATGTATTTGGAGCACATTCACGAGCTACCAAAAAATCACTATTCACGGTGAAACTTTGAGAAAAATCTATGGAGAAGGCATGGATTTGTTTGTTTAAGCTTTAGGAGTTTAGTTTAGTAATTTATTGTTGAAAATAGAATTTTTTTTGAATTTTATAATTTTTTTAGAAATGGCACCAAGAATGAAGAGAAGTAAGGGGAAGTTTTCATTTGATTCAAGCAAATTTGTCAGTTTGAGAGCACATGATCGATATAGTGATGCACTACAGTCAAGAAAATAAATTTCTTAGTGTTGTTTCAAAATTTCGGGAGAAGCTATTGAAGATTTGATTGTTCACCACCAAAGGGAGTGGTTCTATTGTTTTTCTGCGGTTGTAGTGATTTATGTTGTGCGGGAGTTCTATGCAAATCTCTCTAAAGCTGATGAAGAAGGAGTCATGGTGAGGGGGAAGCAGTGTCTTTTTCTTCAGAAGTAATTAATCAGTTTTTAAATTTACCCCCGAGCACTTTGTGTTTTTATTCAAACTATACTCCTACTTAAGAGGAGTTAGATGAGGTTATTTCATCTTTGACTAATGGAAGAGGGCTTTGGAAGATCACAAATGAAAGAAGTGTAAATTTTTCTACTTCAAAGTTAAATGCCACTGCAAACGCATGACGTTATTCTATTTCTACTCATCTGCTACCTACAAATCAATTAAGTGAAGTGACTCGAGATTGAGCAACCTTGAACTATTGCATTCAACAGTTCAAGCCTATTGATATTCGAGCTTTGATTCATGGAGTTATTACTAGTTCTGTCGTCGCTGCTACTACTGCAGGTTTGAGATTTGCATCCTTGATCTTTTCTTTATGCTAGTAGACTGGAGTTAGATTCAAAAGCTGGGAGGAGATATTACATCCAGTGAAACCCATTGCTAGTGTGAATGTGAAGTCTTATTCACATTATTCTATTTTTGGTTGGAGGGGTGGATTCTCTAGTAGTTCTGTTTCTTCGACGTCACGAGCTTCTTCTTCACATGCATCTACATCATGAGGTCAGACTTCTGGATGTGATTCTCAGTCACAGTTATTACAGAGGATTTTGGACAACGTCAACCATACTGCAGATAAGATATCAAACTTAAAACATTTTAATGAGCATATGAATGGGTATATGAAGAGACATAGTGATTATGATGGTGAATTCATCTTAGCTATGGAAAACTTTATGAGGGGTAACCAGGATGTTGTATTTCCTCAGTACCCTAGATATCCATCATATGAGCTTGTAGCTGTTTGGCATAGTGACAATAGTGATGAAGAGAAGAATTATGATTAGTTTGGATCTTTAGTTTTGTTTGATGTTTTTAGTTTATGTGTTGTTATGAACTATTCTTAGTGCAGTTATTTTGTACTTTGTGTTTTGTTTTTAGTTGTTATTGTTGAGGCTGCTATGTTTTGTTTCGTACACCTATTGTGATGTATTTGTGTTTTGTGAGTTGTTATTATGTTTAGTTGTGGTAATTGTGATAATTGTGTTTTTTAATGTATTTTGTTAGTCTGTGTTGAACTACAAATATGGATCTTCGGAAGGTTTAGAATCTAGCTAACCTTTTACTTTTAAAAGCTACATGTTTAAAATTTTCAATTTATTACTAGTTATTTTTCTTTATGTTACATTCATGTATATTTGTTAGTGTGTTTTTTTGCTTTTATGTTATAGTCCACTGCATAAAAGCCAATGAATCTCTACATGTTAAGTAAAAATAAAAGTTGATCAATTTGAAATTTTTACTCTTGTTTTAATTTTTGTATTTGCATATTTAGGATATGAAAATTACTGCAAGCATGTTATTTCTAGTTTTCATTCCTACCAATATTTCTATGATGCTAAAATGTTTTATTTTTTATTAAAAATTTAAGTTTGGGGGAGGGATGAAAAATTTTCCTTAAGAACTTAGAAATTTATTTGTTCTAAAATGTATGTCAAAAAAATTTGATTTTGACTTCAACAAAAATCATTATGTATATGAAGTTATATTAGGGAAGTAAAATTTTAATATAGAAATAGGTAAGAAAATTCAGTTAATATTTATAATAATGAAGGAAACATAAAGTTAAAAATTTTTAATGTGGAAAATGCTAAATATAGTATAACTATCCTTCGTAGGAAAAATTGTATTTTTGAAAAATTTAAAAGATTTAAATTTTTATTTTTGAAACTTAATTTTTTTTTATTGAAATTAATTTTCAAAACTATTATTATGTTTTTAAGTCAAAGAAAAATATCAACTCTTTGCTTTAGGAAAGGAAGAGTGGGATTCAAATTCATTAAAGATCTATCTAGATATAGTAATCCTTACCTGAAAAAAAAGAAAAGAAAAAGAAAAAAAAATGAAAAAAGAAAAAAGAAATATAAAAAGAGAAAGAAAAAAAAATTGAAAAAGGAAGTAGAAGCTTGAGGATTAGTGCCTAAATAAAAATTGGTTCCACATCTGATCTTTCTAAAGTATAAAGACTTGAGAAACACTTAAGCTTAAGAATATAATATAGTGAGTAAAATTATGCTTAATAAAAATTTTTAAGTAGAGAAAATAAAATACCTAAACTCTATACTTTAATAATCTACAATATTTATTAATTAGATAGAAACTCATATTATCATATTTCTTAACATTAAAAATTTCTAAAATCTAAGTTGGTATCATTTACTAATATTTTTTCTAAATTGGAATATTGCATTTTAGCATCAAAATTTTGGTAACTCCTAAAGAAACTCATATACATCATGTACTTATGTTGGTTTTTAAAGATTGAAAGGTCACTTTAAGACAAGTAACATCTTAAGTTTTGGGGATTTTGATACACTTAAAATGTATAGTATTTTTATACATATTTTTATACCTATTTTTGAGATACTGCACTTTAATGAAACATATTTGTGTGTTTTACTTTAAGGTATAATCAAATGGATGAAAAATGCTAAAAGGAGTGAAAAAGGGTCAAATTTGGAGCAAAAATTAAGAAAGGTGCAAAAATGAACTGAAGCACTTAAGCATCCAGGACTGACGCCTAAGCACTAAGTACCCTGTGCTTAAGCGCCATAAGTAGTTATTTGATGATGCATTAAATTTAGATGAATTTTTAAAGAAGTGTTTGAAGCAACCATTGCTAAAAACGTGGGAAATATCCCATGGACATGAAAATTCATTCAATTGGCATTTGAGAGACAACTTCTAGAAGAGTCATTGAATGGAGACACATTTTGAAGGGACACCAACACACCTTTTGGATTTTTAATTAAAGAGGACTTGGATCAACAAGACAAGAGGCTAGCCACCAACAAAATTTATAGCCATCGTTCATCTAATTACGCCACCGTCGCCGCCCATCGCAACCAGCCACTTTTATTTCACTTTAATTTATTTTGAGTGTTTAGTTTATATTGTGAGTGAAGGAAGAGTATTCAAAGGAACCTCAAGAATTTTGGTGGAGAGGATTTGAGATAAGTGTTTATCTTTGTGACTACACTTGGACATAATTTAGATTTCTTGTTTGTGTGCATGATTTCTACATTTAAACTCATGTGTTGCTGAGTTTTCTCCATGGATTCTTCATAGTCTTCTTTATTTTTTTCCATAAAATGATAAGTGATTAAGTTTTGAAAGGAAGTTTGGTGAAGTATTAGGCTTCAATGTTGGAATATGTTGTAATGATTTGAAATCTTACACTTTATTTACTTCTTGATTTGGCCAACTAAGATGTTAATACCTGTTGTGAGAACATGTAAGATCTGAGATGGTCTTTGTCTCAGTCAAAAAATGGTTTAGAAGCACATATTGATTTCATGGATGAGAATGTAGTTAATTAGTTGAGTGCAAATAAATAGGGAAATAAACTTTTCAATAGTGTAGAATTAGAGGACTTTAGAGTGACAGGCTAAAGCCCCCAATTTAATTTATAGTTTTAGGTTTTAAAATGAGATGTTAGCCCTCAGGTGGAGGGAGAAGAGGGAACTCTAAAGTGAGAGCTAGTATCTTCCCTACCTAACCAGTATTCAGGACTATTCAAACTGTATATTAATTAATGTTCTTTATAGCATCTCTAGTAAGGTTAGAGAATATTATTGCTCCTATTTGGCACAACACATTTAGAATACTTTCACAAAAAAGTTTATGTACTTATTACTGATTCATGATAAGGAAAAATATATTTTACTTATACTGCCTTCATCTTGCAAGTATTTAGTTAAGTTAGTTAGTTGCTTACTTTATTTTCATAAACTAAAAATTACAAAAAGAATTGAATTTGCATTCCTATTTTAGCATCTTAAGTTTAAGTAAGAATATTTTACTAAGTAGATTTTTGTCATATAAAATTTCTAAACTTTCTAGTTTTCTAAAGTACATATTGTTAATCTCCCTGTGGGTTCGCTTTGCGGGGCTTAAATAAAAAGTCATATATTACTTGATAACGGTACGTATACTTGCGTAGTATCTCATATTTAATTATTATAATTGTTTTCTAATTTTTTCATAGTGGAAAACTTACCTAGCTTTGGCTTTTGATCAAGTTTTTGGCTTTATTATTAAGTAAGAATAACTATTAAGGAAGTTTAGCATATAATCACATACAAAACATTTACATCTACATAGAAAGTCGGGATGAATAACTCAAATTATTGTAATATCAAGGAAGATAGATCAATATGGAATCAATTATTCTCAGGCACCTCCTGTTCTTGAGGAAAATTGATTGAGAGAAATGATAGATTCTCAAATATCATATGAATTTTTAAATGCAATAAAAAATGAAACTAATAATCCTTTTTCCAATTATTATAATCCTAGTTAAAGAAATCACCCTAATTTCAGTTGGAGTAAAAATAACTCTAATGTTGTAAATCCATAATGGGGGAACAATCCTATGAACCCATTGGGAACCTCCAACAATCCATGGAACGTTAACTATAAACCTTATTATTCTCCATGTTTTAATAGCAATTCCTAGAGTAAGGAGAAGAAATTGTCAATGGAAGAAGTAATATTGCAAATGGGAGCACAATTACAAAGTCAAGGAGCTGCAATTAGAAACATGGAAAATCCTTTGGGATGTGTTGCTACTACTCTTTGCAATAGACCTCTAGCAACTTTTCCAAGTAATGTTGAAGTTAATTTTATAGAGCATAACAAAGAGAAAATTAAGGCTATTCAACAGAAATGTGGAAAAGCATTAGAAACAAAAGTTTAAAAAGAAATTGAAGTAGAGAAAGAAGAGGTGGAAAATGAAAAGTTTAGTGAAATATTTCATATTGAGTCAAAATATCCTTCTAAACAAATGAAAATTATTGTAGAAAGACCACCAGCTCCATTTCCTCAAAGATGGAAGCAGCATTACAAATATAACCTATTTACATAATTTTTAGAAATATTTAGCAAATTAATAATAAGCATTCCATTTGCTAAAGCCCTAGAAAAAATGTCAAGCTATGTAAAGTTTATGAAGGATATACTTAATAAAAAAAAGGAAGTTTACAGATAATGAGACTGTTGCACTTAGTGAGGAGTGTAGCGCCATAATTCAGAAAAAGCTTCCCGAAAAACATAGAGATCTTGGTGGTTTTATTATTTCTTGTGCTATTGGTGAAAGATGTCTCAGAAAAGCTTTATGTGATTTTGGAGTTAGTATTAATCTTATGCATCTATCAAATTTTAGAAGGTTGGGATTAGGAGAAATTTCACCTACTACTGTAAATCTCCAGTTAGCTGATTGTTCACTTACCTATCCTAAGAGAGTTATAGAAGATGTTTTGGTGAAAGTTGATAAATTTATCTTTCTTGTCTATTTTATCATGTTAGATATGGAGGAATATAAAGAAATTCCTATAACTTTAGGAAGACCATTTCTTGCCACTAGAAAACCTTTGATAGATGTGCAAAAAGGAGAATTAATAATGGGAGTCAGTGATTAAGAAGTTACATTTCATATCGCTAAAATCAATGAGATACCCAACAAAAGGAAGATATGATTAATGCTTCAGAATGGATATTATCAATTATTTATGCAATGAATATTTCACAGACACATTTAAAAAGAAAACTAAGAAAGAATATTTAGTATGAAGATGAGAATATATTTCAAGATAAATCTATAGAAGTGAGTAATGAAGAATTGGATTATGTTCATGAACAGTTTGAACTGTTAGATCCTATCGATAATAATAATAATTTCACTTGTTCGGTTGTGAAACCTCCTGAATTAGAAATGAAAAAACTTCCCACACATTTAAATATGCTTTTTAGGAGATTTATCCACATTATCTTTTATCGTATATTCAAAATTAACTGAAGTACAAGAGAAAAAGTTGTTATAAACTTTAATGAACAAGATATTTTAATAATCTCATGAGGAGGATACTTAAATTGTCAGTTGATGTTTCATTTAATAGTTATGTGAACGAGTGCCCTTAGAACAAAGTCAGCATATTAAGGCTCTCATGCCCACAGGTAAAGTTGGGCCCGTAGTGTTTTCCAAAAAGCTTATAATTAATTATGCTTTCATTCCTAATCTTTATTAGAAAAATTCAAGTTGAGCCTAGTGCACTACTAAGCCCTTTGGGTCCAACATTTAAAGTGAACTTACAATGATTAAATATTAAATTAGGTGAAGTTCAATTCATTATCAAGATCATGCTTTATCAGCAATTCACCAATAAGGGGGGCTTTAGATTAGTGAATTATCATCTTCCTAACACAAACCCACCACCTTAGATTCATTTAATTTAATTAACCTCCAAATTATAATAGTTTAAGGAAAGTTATAATTATAACTTTTTGTAAGAGAGTGAGAAATTGGTTTCTACTATTTTAGTTCCGCATATTTCAATCATCCAAAAGAATTTGATATAATCAAAATTAACCTTTTACCCTTTTTGATCAATTTTAAAATTTAATTAAGGTAATAAGAATTCAAAATAAGCATTTGCTCCTAGGGCTCCTCACTTAACTCAAATGACTTTTAAATTCTTAGAGTGTCCCTCTCATTGGATAATTAAAATATCAGAGGAGAAGATGTGACTTGTCAAAATTTTATTTAATTTAAATAATAATTTTTAACTTTAAAATAGAATTTCAAATATTAATTTATTTAGTTGATCAAAGTAAAGTTTTTGTTCATGAGAAATTTATTAGAGGTTTACCTAGGTTAGAGGACCTCGTGGACAAAATTGCATGATTTTTCAAATTATATTTTAATTAATAAAATTATTTATTAATTTTATCAATTAATCAAAAAAATATATATAATTTTATTTAAAATTTTTCTTTTTTTAAAATTTTTCTTAAATCCCCTAGGTCCAAAGAACTCAAAGAAACAAACTCACCATTTTTGTGATTCTTAATTTATTTACTGTAATTATTTTAATGGAAATTTAAAGAAATACAGTTTTAGACTTTAAAAAATTGTAATTAACTCAAAAATATTAGGAAAAATATTCTACTGAGTCTCAAGTGATCAGGAAGCAATTAGGAACATTTCATATCATTTTTTTATTTTTTTTATTTTTATTATTTTTCATTATTTTTAATTCTTGAATAAGATAAAAAAAGTATTTACTTTAATATAGATTTTATTTTATATAAATGGTTCTGATCACAAGTAACTCAGAAATCTACTTTTCATAATTTTCCTAATTTTATTTAATTTAAAATAATTATTTTAATACAAAATAACAATTTTATTTAGAAAATCAACTTCGGTAATAAATATACTCCAAATTGATTCCATTTTTTTTTGGTGAGTTAATTTGATGTCCTTTACAATGTGGAATTGGTTTTACTAACTTTTGAATAATATTTTATTTAATTTATTTATTATAAATTTTAGGCATTTAATTAACTATAAGGTACACAAAAATAGTTAAATCCATTCTATATTTTTTCTAGGATCCTCTGACCAGGGGAAACCTATTAAAATTAATCCCATAATTTTTTGATTTTATTTTAGTTTATAAAATTATTTTAAGCAAAAATAGGCAACTAGGCTTAAAAATTAGGGTTTCGAAGGTAGAGATGCTCTCTGACCTTGGAAAAATTAGAAAACATCCCTATTAACATGAGGAACAAACCCCCAATTTTTCAAGCCATGGTAATTAATATTTATCTAATTATAATTAAAATACCTCATAAAGTATTTAATTGATTAAAAATTAGAAATATGTAAAATCATTTTGATTTTTTTTCCACATAATTCTCCTCTATTCACTGAGCAAGTAGATATTTTTCTTTTATTTTTATGATTTTTTTACACAACGATATGAATTTTATAAGCTCTAGAATTACTTTAAATCATTTAAATCCATTTTTCCTACTTATCCGAGTAAACACCACCTCAACCTCAATAGCTCCGAACACACACGCGTCGCTTCGCCATTTGACACTGCTGTCCAAGAAGCCGCTGACTCAGCTCGCGTTTTATGTTTCATCTCTTCGTTTGGTGTGATATTTTGCCCTCCAATTGATACAAGCACGATTGGATAGTACTCCGTCATCATCCTCAATGGCCATAACCCGTAATCCGTCCACACTAAATTTTAAGATCTCTCTTGATACTCAACAAAATCATAATGCATTTGTTCCTACACCTACATCTACTTAAAACAAAATCATAATGCATTTGTTCCTACACCTCAATGGCCATAATGCATTTGTTCCTCGTTTTGAGTGAGGAAGCTTAGGGATAGATAATTTGAGGTTTGGTGGAGTTTTGATTGAGTGACAGAAAACCCCTAGATTTTGAACTCAAAATTGAGCTCAGATAGAGGGGTTCAGTTATGGAAAATGGTGGGATTGATCTTAGGAAGTCTAGGAGAAGCTTTTGGAGCAATTTGGCAGAGTTTCCCAAAGGTTTTAAGCTTTCTTTCTATAGTTGGTTACGGTAGGTGGTGTTTAAATATAGGGGAAGGAGTGACCACCATTGCTGGCTAGTGGGTGGTGTTTCTTATGGGGATGGAAGAACAGTGTAAGTGACCAATTGGAGTGAGTCGACTCAGGGAGTTCAAATTTGTGTTCAAAGCTTGGGGTGGGTCTCTGTTTTGGTGTTTTCCGGCCAGGCCATGGCTGGTGACTAGAGCGTTCAGGAGAGCTAGGGGGAGCTTAACGATGATTAGCCTTGAGGTTGATGGTTGATGGCAAATATATTTTGGGTTTAACCAAATATTGGAAGAGATCTCCTAAATCAAGTGACCTTTGGTCCATGGCTCATGTTGTGTGGGCTAGGTGGGTCTAGCCTAGTGCATAGGGTCCAAAGGCTGGCTGTGGTGATCATGGCTTGGTCAATTTGAAAGGGTTTGGTTCAATTTAATGCTTTGGTTTCAAAATCATGACATGGAATTGGATTTGAATTTGGTTTTGTCTAGAATTTAATATTGTCTCAATTGATTGAGTAAATTGGTTTGGATGATTGTTGTGAGAAGTTTTGAAAAGAAACTAAGTGATTTTGAATTGATTTGGGAATTCAATGTAGTGGAATTTGGCTCATGACAAATTTTTGCGCATTTGGGTTAGGCATTGGTTTCAAGTGGGCTAGGGTTTAGTTTAGGGTTAATTTATGGTTCAAATTGGTCCAAGGCTTTATAATACAGAGTTTTGGACATTAATTGGGTAGAAATTTGGGAGTTATGAGGTTCAATTTGATGAAATTTAGACTTAGGTGCAAATTTGGGGATTTTGGCTTAGATAGGATTTGGGTGAGATTTAAGGCTAATCTAGGGCCAATGAAAGTTTAATTTATTTGAAAGGAATGTTATAAAGAAATTGGAACTCAAAATTGTGGAAATTGTATAGGTTAGGGGTTTCAATTTGGGGAAATTAGGTATATGGTCAAATTGGGTATTTTAGTTGGGCTTGGAATTTAGGTTTGAAATTAGCTTCAATTGAGCTCCAATTGGGTTTCAATCAAGCTTAGACATTATGAAATTGAGATTACAATTGAAATTGGGGAAATTTGGGATCACTTTGGTGAAAATTTGAGGTGAATTGAGATAATTGGGCCTTTAAAGGGCAAAATTGGGATTTTGGTCAAAATTGGTCAAATTGGACTTCATTGGTGGTTAAGATTATTTTTGGAAGTGTTTGAAATGATTTCGAAGGTTTTTGAGAGTTTAGGCCACCAAGGGCGTTTAGGTAATTTTGGCAAACTATGAGGTGTTTTGGCCATTTTGAAAATTTCAGGGTGTTTTGGGTAGTTTGGATAGTTTAAAAAAGTTTGGGGGCAATTTTTGGACAAAGTTGGGTGGTTTGGGCAATTTTGAGGATTTTAGGATTTCAAGCGTAATATGGTATTTATGGGAAAGTTCAGTGCCAAAAGGCTAAAATTGGGTATTTAGGTAAAATTGGGGTGCGGTAGGATGCCAATCATGAAATTACCCTTAATGAGCCATGAGACCAAGAGAAAACCCACTTTGGATCCTCCATGTACTGGTCTTAAACAAACCCTAGCCTAGAGGTAATATTTTATGGGACCATCCACATGAGTTTCCAAAAAGAGTAAGAGATCAACTAAGCATATTTGGCTAAGGGTTATGGTTGTGAGTGAAAGTGAGGGGTATCAAGTGTATGTGTGTGAGACTGACCAAGACCACATCACCTAAGGAGACCCCTAAGGCCAAACAGTCTTATGGGGACTCCTCTTGAGCTCCCCCATATTGGCTCAAACTACTAAGTGCTAGAGGTTACAATCAATATGTGGAACTTTAAGTTGAACAAAGAAGATTTTAAAACTTTTGAAATTGAGGGTGCCATAACTAGTCATCTAGGATAGTCAACAAGAAAGTGTTATGGCTAGATCCTCGGCTTATAAGGAAGAGACTAGAACTCAACCAAAAGTGAGGCAACACAGAGTCAATGAGAATGCTATGTACAGAGAGTCAACGATTAGGTGGTGTGAAGCCCATCTCAAAGAATGGGGAATTATAATTTAGGTACTGTCTCTAAGAGAAGAACCAGAATTTAGGTATCAACCTCAAAATTAGAATTGGGAGCCTTGTTTAATTTAATGGGGCCTTACACTTATCTTAAGGATTGAGAATAGGACGCCTTGTTCAATTTAAGGTGGCCTCACACCTACCTTGAATTATGGGAATCAAACTGTAGGTACTGACCTAGGATGAGAACAAGAATTTAGGTACCAGCCCATGAATGAGTATCGGAAGTCGTGTTCCAATTAAAGGAGCCTCACACCAATCTCGAGTATTGAAAATAGGATGCCTTATTTCCTCTAAGGATGCCTCACACCTGCCTCAAAGGATGAAAATCATAATTTAGGTACTGACCCCGTAATGAGAACTGGAATTTAGGTACCATCCATAGAATGAGAACCGAAAGCCTTCTTGCATTTAAGGGGGCCTCACACCCATCTCGAGGATTGAGAATAAAATGCCTTGTTCCATCAAAGAGGGCCTCACACCTACCTTGAAGAATGGGAATCATAATTTAGCCACTGACCCCGGGATGAGAACTGAAATTTAGGTACTAGCCTTGGAATTAGAACCGAAAGCCTTGTTCCATTTAAAAGGGTCTCACACCCATTTGAGGATTGAGAATAGGATGCCTTGTTCCATTTAAGGGGGCCTCACACCTACCTTAAAGAATGGAAACCAAAATTTAGCTACTGACCCCGGGATGGGATCTAGAACATAGGTACCAGCCTCTGAATGAGAATCAGAAGTCATGTTCCATTTAAAAGGGCCTCACATCGATCTTGAGCATTGAGAATATGTTACCTTCTTCCATGATCCCAGTTGAATATAGTTGTGTAAAATTTATAAAATTGACTCCGCTTTACAACGGTGCCAAAAATTTGATGTTGTATTTTATGAATAATAACATTAAGCAAATAATGTTGGTATTCTATGCAAGTATACGTATCATTATCAAGTAATATAAGCCATTCTATTTAAGTCCCAAATATCGATCCCATGAGGAAGGTTTAAATTTTAAGATGATAAATTAACTAGAAAATTCACAGAAATAAAACAAAATTACTGTCACTAATTTTGATTGTTTGAGATACTATAAAAACTAAATTATTAACCACTAGTGGAATTTAAATGCAATGTTTAAAATATTAACTACTAAACTATGTTTATGTGATGAAGTTTTCTAATATGAAAAAGCTTCTTTCCCACTACACTGAGTTTTTGGTGGAATGAGATGAGATAAATGGTTTAAATTTGTATTATCCCAAATAGGAGCAATTTTAATTCTCTACGCTGATTTAGTGTTATAGAAAATTATTGGCTAATCTTAGGTTTAGTCCCTAAATCCATGGCTAGGCTATGAGGATACTAGCTCCCACTTTCCTTCGCCTGAAGGCTAACTCTGGTTTTAATTTTTAAACATTACGATCAAATAGAGGATTCTTAGTCTGTCAATCTAAAAATTTCCAATTCTACATCCAACAAAGTTTTTTTCCTTATTTATTTGCACTTAATTCCATTAACGAAATAGTCCTTCATGGACTTAAATGTAATTCTCACTCTGTTGTAGAACTCATACTCCATTTCTTGAGTCATATGTTTCACAACATATTTTAACAATTCAATTGGCCAAATCGAAAAGTAAATTAAAAGTGGAGTTGAAAAACCATCACAATTTCTTTTAAATTCTAACATTGGCACATCCAAATTATCTCTTCATTTCACCATATCTCAGATTAGGGAGAAATATAAATGAAACTACTTAGACTTCAACAGATACATACAAAAAAATACAAATTTCATATATAAAAAGAAGTTCTTACAATAATAATAAAAAAATAACACTTATCTGAAACTCTTTCTCAAAGCAAATCCTTTGTAGCCTCTCTTAAGAAATGTAGGAAGAAGAAATCTCTCACTTCTCTCCCTCTCCAACACTTCTTAGAGTGTAATTCACACTTAAACTCACCACAAAAACTAAAAACTATAAAGAGAATAAATGACTAATGGTGTGGAATGATGTAAAGTAGCACAAAAAAAGGCGAAGAAAAATGAAGAGTGTGCGGAGGAGCGCGAAGAGTAGTGAAGGGGGTCTTTTATAATCAATTTCAGCTCTAAATAGAGCCTAGGGTCGGTTCTCCAATAGGGTCATCCAAAAACTCTTCAAAAAACGTCCAAATTTGTCAAATCTTCTAGAAACAGGGTCTGTACTGACAATAGTGTCGTCGGCGCCCCAGTCTGGCACTGTCGGTGCCAGTGGCCATCCAATTCAATCCATCTTCTCTATTAGGTAATGCCTTTGACACCTAGTCTGGTGCCGTCAGCGCTGAACAATTTCTTAAAATCTCCATTTTGACTCAAATTTCATCTTTTTTGCTTCCTTTTTGCTCCAAGTCCTAAAAATTAACATCATGCATTAAAACATGAAAAATACCTTCCATTAAAGTGCAATATCACCAAAATGAGTATAAAGTATGGGTTTAAAAATACATATGATTTTGATGTATCAAAATCCCCCAAACTTAAATGTTACTTGTCCTCAAGTAACTCCTATACTACATAAAAACATGACTCACGTCAAAGATTTTAACTTCTAGATTTCTATATTTTAGTCCACTAAATACAATAGTATAATTTAAGAAAATGTAAAATAACTCCAGTTAATATCAAAGGTATAAGAATATCTAGCAGTCAATTCTAAGATTTTTAATTCTATTCTTTTCAAGAAAAATTTCAAATTATTCATATTAACACCATATAGAATGTTCATATATGAAAGAACTTCATGAAACTTTACTAGTAAATATGCTAATACTAAAATATAAATTTGGAAAATGTAGCCAAGCCTCCTTCTTTAAGTCGATTCAAGTGAAGCCAATTTTTAATTAGGCTCCCCTCAAGATTCTCCTCACATCTTTTTGTTTTCTTTTCTTTTTTAGGATCATTTTCAATCCTTTTTCTTTTCTTTTCTCTTTTTTTTTATGTGAGGATTACTATATCTGGATAGACTTTAATGATTTTGAACTTCACTATCCTCTTTTTTAAGTTAAAAACTTTTCACAATCCATTACTTTATAAATTTATATTAGCCTTAATGATTTTTCATAAAGTTTTATTCTTTTCTTCTTATATGAATCTCTATAATTTTTTATACTTCAAAAATACAAATTCCTTTACTTACAATAGAAAAACATAGTCTTATTCTATCATACCAAATATCTTAATCTTTAAAATTAACCTTTATTATTTAAAAATTTTTACTTATGTTTACTATATATTTAGAAATAAAAATATAACAATCTAAAGTTAGCCTCTAATACCAAAGGTCATGTTAAATTTTAAAATATTTTTAAAATATAGCTAATTGAGGACAAATAAAATTAAGTATATTTCCTTTGAAAAGGATTTTTTTTTCTTCCCCCCAAACTTAAATTTTTAAAACATTTTGCATGAAAAACTAAAAAATAAAGAGTGAAAGAAAACATTTATTAAACAAAGAAAAGACTTACCTGTTGAAGGTTTTGATTTGAAACTTAACTATGAAATATTACAGGTGCTAATATAAAAAACTGCAAGACTTAAAACATTAAATAGCACATAATACATATAAAATTTTGCTGAGAAAGAGTTACTACAAATACATCCAAAAAGTACTAAAAACTAATAACAGTACTAAAATGATTTTCAATAGTTTCACAAATCTACAGTTCACAATTCAATATAACATTTAAAATAGTGTTACACTCTAAAAACAAACTGTCTAAACCATAAAGTACAACCGAACATAAACTAAAAAAAATCTAACTAAAGCATCACCAATCATAATCTTCTTCTTCTTCTTCTTCCACATCCAAATTCTACAGTTGATATGTGTTAATAACAGGGTGAGTAGAAAATTGAACTGAGTGAATCATTGTGTGCTTATATGACTATTACATCATCATAAGCAGCATTATATTTGAATTTATATTTTGTCAAATCATCATTGTGTGCATTTCTGGCCTCCATATTTTTCATTCTACTTTCAATTTTCAAGATATCTCCCTGTTGGATCATCATCTGCTCCATAAGTTCCTAAATAGTAGGGATACTTGAAGAACTAAATGTAGAAGGAATATCCCTGGTCCTACTTCTAGATCTCCATCCAACATGAGATTCATAAGTCTTTATATTGGTAGGCCCAATAGGTTTTAGAGGTTCAATCCTCTCCTCATCCACTCTAAAATTAACTCCTGTCTATTCACATAGTGTGAAAACTTGGGCAGGGTGTGCTAATCCACCAATAGTCTTTCCAAAAGTAATAGATTGAGTGTTTCTATAAATAAAAGAGCCAACAACTATCCTTCTCATCTGCTGGATAAAAAAGTTTAAGATGGCTCTATCCTTTGTAAACTCAGTATGATGATTTTTTGGTATCATTCTTCCAAAAAGAAAGTAGTGTCAGGCCTTAGATACTACATTTAGCATAGAAAGAGAAAAGTTTACCTTAACACCATTCTTTCAAAAATAAAGTAGTGTCAGGCCTTAGATACTACATTTAGCATAGAAATAGAAAAGTTTACCTTAACACCATTCTTCACTTTCCAAGCTCCTTTTCCATCAATAAGAAAAAAAATAACTTCATCTAAGGCCTCATATGTAGCAGAAAACAATTTATACTGGCAGCTATAGACATCTTCTAATTGATTAAATTAAATAATTTTCCTTGGAGTAAACTCCACCATTTTCCCATGAACAAACATATAGTCTTTAAAAGTCTCCTTAAAATTGGCATAGAACTCCATCACTACACAAATAATAGCCTCGGCAGTAAAGTAAAAAAAATTTTCTCATTGTCGAGCATTGATTATTCTTTCAGCTTCTCTACCTAAATTTTAAAATCCTTGAACCGAAATTACTTTCTTAGTTGTAAGTAGACTATTTAAGCAAACGTTGGCCTTGTAATTGACAAACTTTTGATCATCAAAATCTACATTTCTCTTTCCTTTGCTAATTCTTGTTGTCATGGTAAATCTAAGAAAATTTGAAAAAATCTAAATAAATTTCCAAAAATTCTGAAAATCACAATGTGGAACATTTTAAACTTAAATAAACTATGTAAGAGTTCTTCACCAAAGGATTCTCTCAAAATTTTTCAAAAAAATTTCAGATCTCGGCAATGTAAGATAAATCCTTGGTGAAAATAAAAATTTTTGAGTTCAAAGTGTAGCTCTTACCTAGAGAAGATGAAATACGAACTTCGTTTGCTTTAAACTCACCTCAAATCTAAGCAATAACAAGCCCTATATGCAAAAACTGAAGGTTGAAGGTGACTCAAAGGGTAAAAATGACATCTTATTGTGCAAATCACAAATTTATAAGGGTGTTTGGGTCGGTTGGTTGGCGACAGTGGCCAAAAAATTCATTTATTTGTTTTCATCATTTTCAATTTCCTTTTGATTCACTCCAAAGTCTATTTAGTCTTTTTAAACACTAATTTTCTTCTAAAAATAATTTACAAACAAGCACTTTCACCAACATCACCAAACTAACTTTTATATATGAAAATACACTTTTTACAAATCCATTTTTCTAATTACACATTCGCATCCTTAAAGCAAACTAAATTATAATTATGCGTCAAAATCAAGCCACAGCACTAGAACACTGACACAAAACTATATATACAATTAAGGTTAATAGAGTTCTAAACCAAAGTAAAGTAAAGTAAATCAACACAATCACATTAAATACATAAGTATTTTAACGTAGTAGAGAGTTCAACATCTTCAATTATTCTGCCTCATCTTCAGTACTTTCTCCTCCTCTAATATCTCTCATGAACTGGTTACAAATTGTAGAAGGGTGGGTACGAGAATTTATCAGTCAAATTTTGATCGATCCATCCATTTTTCTTGAATATCTGCACCAATCCTGCTTCAATGGTTCCAGTATGATCAATGCTCTCCTTCATCCCCCAATCTAGGCGATCAAAAAGGTAGTTAAGATTTCCTATTGCATTTGTGATACTCTAAAGTTTTCATTCTATTTTCTTCATTTTGTTCTTCAAAGATATTGAACTTCCAACTGTTTGCGGCATCAATAATGTTGAAGCATGTGATGAATGATCTAAAATAATATCTAATGCTTTATTTCCATTCCCAATATAATTTTCATCAATAAGAATCATGGTCTCCCAAGGTAATAAAACTTTCTCCCAACTTTCATATGGAACTTGAGATTGATAGCAAAGTAGGAAAATTGTGGAAGGATGCCGAGTCCATATATTAGCCAATTCATAAAAATACCCATAATAGATTTAAAAATAATCGACCCCACATCAATGGGTTTCTCCATTTGAATGCAATAGTTTAAAATGGCACTTTCTCTTGTAACTTTACTAATCTTCACGTAGGGAGTAATTTGCAGATATGAAGAAATGTCATTATTTTGATATTAGATTAAGCAGTGAAGCAGAGAAACTAACTTATCCCTCATCTCTGACTTCTCAATTATTATTTTCATCCATCAATAAATTATATACATCTTTCATCATATCTCTTATTGGGATAAAATTTGTATAATGATAGATTGGAACGTTTTTTATCATATACAAATAATTAATTTGAGTCGGAGTAAATAGTACAACCTTACCTCAAATAAAGATGACTCCTTGGGTAATTCCATGTAAGTTTGCATAGAATTTCTTTACCACGTGTACAGCAACTGCTGCGGTAGTGTAGCACATAACTTCCCAATGCCTCTTTATAATGGTTTTCTCAAACTGTGAACTTGGATTACTCAATCCATGATTGATAAAGCCTCTCTCCTTGATAAGTCTCTTTTTCGTAATGACTTTATCGTATAATCTTTGTGTGTCAAAATTGAAAAATTTTCTTCCGTTAAAAACTTCATACCTTGAAGTATTTCTGGAATTGAAAGCCATGGAATTCAAAATTAGGAAGTTTCTAGGCGTCCATGCTAGTTTTTAGGCTTTTGAAAACACCTCTCGGTGGTTATTTTGGAGGGAAATCCGGCCAAAATCCAATGAATTTTTTCCGACCACGTGAAACTGCTCGAGACGCCATCAGTGCTTCTGATGGTGCTATCGGCTCCAGAGGCCGAAATTGTGTCTCTTATTTTTTGTTCAATTCAATTCCAAATTTTCCTCCAATACCAATATTTGTCTTAATTTATGATATATAAAATTGTGTAGGACTCATAAAATTTATTATTTTCTAAGATATAAAAGAACTTATTAAAAAAATAGTAATATATAGATATATAGATTTATATATGAGTTGTCTCCCAAAAAGCCCTTGGTTTAACGTCGTCAGCCCGACGTATCATTTGTTTAGTCAAGATGACTTAACATAAAAAATTCTTTAAATTGTGGCTTGTCTCCTTCATAATAATGTTTCAATTTATGGCCACTAAATTTAATATCTTTCCAGTTTTAGGATCTTTAATAACAAAAGTTCTATAATGTTAGACTTTAATCACCTTAAATGGTCATGACCATATAGATTTTAGTTTTCCAAGAAATAATCTCAATCTTGTATTAGATAATAAAACTTCTTATCCAAGTTCAAATTTCTTCTTAATAATTTTTTGATCATGCCATATTTTCATTTTCTCTTAATAGATTTTTGCATTATCATATGCTTCATTTCTAATCTCCTCAAGTTCATTGAGTTGCAATAATCTTTTCTCACCAGCATCTCTTATATTAAAATTAAAATCCTTAATAGCTTAAAATGCTTTATGCTCCAATTCTACTAGTAAGTGGCATGTTTTTTCAAAAATAAGTCTGTATGGGGACACTCCTATAAGAGTCTTATAAGCAGTTCTGTAAGCCCATAATGCAGTATCTAATTTAGCAGACAAATCCAATTTATAAGGGTTTACAGCTTTTTCTAAAATTTATTTTATTTCACGAATTGATATCTCTGCTAGACCGTTAGTCAGAGGATGATAAGCAGTAGAGAATCTATGCATAAAATCATATTTTTAATCAATTCCTTGATTCTCTTATTCCTAAAATGCAATCCTCCATCAATAATAATTACTCTTGGCATTCCATATCTTGTAAAAATATTTTTATTTAAAACGTTAGAAACACTCCAGCATCACATTTAGGTACAGGAACAACTTCAATCCATTTGGACATAAAATCAATAAAAATTAAAATATAAAAATATCCAAATGAAGTCATAAATGATTCCATAAAATCTAATCCTCAAACATCAAAAATTTCAACTTCCAATGTGTAATTTAGAGGCATTTCATTTCTTCTTAAAATATTTCCTACTCGCTGTCATCGATCACATGTTTTAATATATTCATTAGCATCTCTAAAAAGAGTAGGCCAATAGAATCAAGCTTACAAAATTTTGTATGTAGTTCTATTTGTTCTAAAATGTCTTCCAAGTTCAGAATCTTGACATTTTTCAATTATTTGTTGAGTTTCTTTATAAGGCACACACCTACTAATAATAAAATCTTTACATTATTTATATAAATATGGGTCATCCCAAAAAGAGAATTTTGAATCATATATAAATTTATTTAATTGTTGATTCTTAATATCTGCTGGCAAAATATCACGTAAAATATAATTTACTATATAAGCATACCACGATTTATTTATTTCATCAATATTATAAATTGTCCATCAGGGAAATTTTTTAAAATTTCATTTGCAGAATTATTTAATATTTTTTTTTAGTCTAGACAAATGATCAGCTATTTGATTATCATATCCCTTTCTATCAACTACAAAAATTCAAACTCTTGCAATAGAAGTATCCATATAATTAATCTTGGTTTAGCATCCTTCTTTCGCATTAAGTATTTGATAGCGGAATGATTTGTATGCACTATACATTTGGATCCAATAAAGTAAGGTCTAAATTTTTAAAGGCATAAACAATAGCTAATAATTCTATTTTAGTAGTAGTTTAATTAATTTGAGCATCATTTAGAGTTTTACTAGCATAATATATTACTTTAAAAACTTTGTTGTTCCTCTGTCCTGAAACAATTCCAATAACATAATCCCTAGCATCACACATTATTTCAAATGATTTCTCCCAATCAGGTGGGAGTATTATAGGTGCAGTGATCAATTTTTCTTTCAATAATTCAAATGCTTTTATGCATTCCCAATTAAAATCAAATTTTCTATCTTTTTCTAAAAGTTGGCATAATAACTTAGTTATTTTTGAAAAAAATTTTATGTAACACCTGTAGAAACTATCCTGGAAAACTTTTTACACCTTTAACCATAGTCGGTGGTGGTAATTTTTCAATAACTTGAACTTCGCAGTATCTACTTCCATGTCATTTTCAAAAAATTTATGCCCAAGTACAATTCCTCATGCAACCATAAATTGGCATTTTTCCCAATTCAGTACGAGGTTGATTTTATCACATAATTACAGAACTTTTTCTAAATTATTTAAAAATAATTCAAATTAAGTCCTGAACATAGAGAAATCATCCACAAATACTTCCATTCCATGTTCAATAAAATTACTAAATATTGACATCATACAACTCTGAAATGTCGCAGGTGCATTGCATAGTCTGAAAGGAATTCTACGAAAAGCAAAGGACTTGTAAATGTTGTTTTCTCTTGATCCTGAGGAGGAATTGGAATTTGATGATAACTGGTATATCCATCTAAAAAGCAGTAATATTTGTTTACAGCTAATCTATCCAACATTTGGTCTAAAAAGGGTAAAAGAAAGTGATCTTTCCTGGTAGCCATGTTTAATTTTCTATAGTTTATACAAATTCGCCAACCAGTAACTTGTCTTATTGAAATTAATTCATTTTTCTCATTTACTTCAACGGTCACTCCTCCTTTCTTGGGAACACAATAAATTGGGCTTTCCCAAGCACTGTCTGAAATAGGATATATAATTCCAGCATCTAACCATTTTAAGATTTCTTTTTTAACAACTTCTTTCATTGTTAGTTTTAATCTCCTCTAGGGATTAGCTTTAGGTTCCTATTGATCATTTAATAGAATTCTATGCATAAAAATCAAAGGACTAATTCGTTTAATATCTACTAAAGTCCATCCAAAAGCCTTTTTATATCTTTTGAACATTTCTATTAGATGTTGTTCTTGAATTCCGGTTAACTCAGAAGATACAATAACAGGCAATCTCGATGAATCTCCTAAAAACACATATTTTAAATGGGTAGATAATACTTTCAGTTCAGGTTTAGGTGGTTTAATACTTAAAAGAATAAGATTTTTATTATCATTTTCCAACAAATCTAAAGCTTCAAATTTGTCTTGAATATAATCTAAATTTTCTTCTTTTATTTCATCCTCATTCCCACTAAATACCTCTTCCCTTAATTTTTCTTAACATTCTTTCTTAAATTGCTCATTACTTAGATAATCAGTAACTTCCATCCTAAAACAATTATTATTTATTTCTATTGCAGTATATTTCATAGCTTTTGCAATATTGAATGTTACTTCTTGATCATTAACTCTCATTATTAATTCTCTTTCTTGCACATCTATCACAGCTCTCCCTATTAAAAGAAATGATCGGCCCAAAAGAATAGGAATCACTTTATCTTTCTCTATATCTAACACTATAAAGTCTACTTGAAAAATAAATTTATCCACTTTTACTAATACATCTTCTATAACTCCTTTAGGTTAAGTGATTGATCGATTAACTAATGAAGAGTTACCATAACAAAGGAAATCCCTCCTAAATCTAAACATTTAAAAATAGATAGAGGCATAAGATTGACACTCGCTCCTAAATCACATAAGGCTTTTCCATAAAACTTTTCACCAATTGCACAAGGTATAGTAAAACTACCAGAATCTTTTAACTTTTCAGGAAGCTTTTTCAAAATAATAGCGCTACACTCTTCAATTGGTGCAACGGTCTCATGATCTGCAAACTTCCTTTTCTTGTTTAGTATATCTTTCATAAATTTCACATAACTTGTCATTAGTTCCAAAAACTCAAAGAAAGGAATGTTTATCATTAACTTTTTAAGGATTTCCAAAAATTTTGTAAATTTTTTGTCTTTGTTCTTCTGCTGTAGTCGTTGAGGAAACGGAGGTAATGGTTTTTATAAGGTAACTTATGTTTGTTCATTTTCATTATGGTCACTTTCCATCTCTTTCTTCTCCTCATCAGCTTCCGTCTCTCTTTAGATTTTTGTTTCAACTTACTTTCCACTTCATAATTAAATAGGTTTAATTTGCTTCTTATTTTGATCTTTTGGATTAACTTCCACAGTACTTGAAAGATTTCCTGAAGGTCTATTACGATGTGCAGTAGCAATATATACTAGCTAATTTTTAATATGCCTAATACCGGCCCTTTGATTTTGTATTTGATTTCCTATATTCAACATTACTTCTTCCATCATCAACTTTTTTTACTTAACTTGTGGGTTAGGGTTAGAGTTAAACTCAGGAGGATAATAGGGTCGATAATTAAAATTTACTTGGCTGTTTAAATTTCTTGAGGGATTCATTGAATTTTTATATTTATTCCAACTAAAAATAGGGTGATTTTTCCATCTAGAGTTGTAAAATTTAGAATAAGGATTTTTATTTCGATTATTTATAGCATTCAAAGTTTCATAAAATGATTAAGTATCAGTTATCTGCCCCAACGAATTTTCCTCTAATACTGAAGCTATTTTTATTCCTCTAATACTGAAGCTAATAGTTCACTCCAATTTGATCAATTATTTTTGATGTAGCAGCAATTTAAGATGCTAAAATAGACATTTCATCAGAGTCATGAATACTAGCTACTCTCTTAGGATTTACCTGTTCAAAGGGCCATTGAAAAATATTAGTAATCATTTCTTCAATTAAAGAGTATGTTTTATCAAAAGGTATTGACATTCGTGATCTTACTAATGCATTATAAAAAGTTTGAATTATTAACCAATCTAGTAAAGCATGGTGTGGACATTTTCCAAGGAGATCTTTAAATCTTTTTCAAGCTTCATATATTGATTCCCCTTCAAACTGACAAAAAGATGTAATATCGAATCTAAGCTTAGCAATTTTCAAGGGTGGAAAATATTTTGCCAAGAATTTTTATGATAGTCCTCCCCAAGTTTTGATAGATCCAGATGCTAATAAGTTTAACGAAGCTTTAGCTTTTTCTCTTAATGAAAAAAGAAAAAGTCTAAGCCTAACAGTATCATTAGACACTCGATCATATTTAAAAGTAGCACAAATTTTGAGAAAACTAGCAAGATGTTAGTTAAGATCTTCAGTAGGTGTTCCTCTAAACTGATTATTTTATTCCATTTGGATAATAGTAGGTTTAAGCTCAAATGAGTTAGCAGCAACATCAAATTTTTAAATAGTTAAGTGAAGTTCATCTGCTGTTGGATTAGCATAATCTCTTAAAGGTCTTTATCGATTTCCATTTATTTGATTATCTAAGTTATTCGCCATTTCATTCAAAATTTTAACTTCTTTTTATTTTTTTCAAATATTTCTAATAGTGCGTTCTAATTCCGAATCATAAGGTATTAAATCTTCAGATCCAATATTTCACATAAACAAATATAACAAGGAAAGAAAAATTTCTTAAAAAATACTCTTAAAGATAGTTATATATATATTTTTATGTTTAATATANATTTACAAAATCTATACAATTTAAAATTAGCTTGTCCGACAACAGCGCTAAAAACCTGATCTCGATTGAATATAGTTGTGTAAAATTTATAAAGTTAACTCTGCTTTACAACAGTGCCAAAAATTTGATGTTGTATTTTATGAATAATAATGTTAAACACTTAATATTGGAATTCTATGCAAGTATACATGTTGTTATCAAGTAGTATAAGACTTTCTATTTAAGTCCCATATATCATCCCGCGAGGAAGGTTTAGATTTTGAGATGATAAATTAACTAGAAAATTCAAAGAAATACAATAAAATTACTATCACTACTATCAAATGTTTGAGATACTATCAAAACTAAATTATTAACTACTAATAGAATTTAAATGCAAAGTTTAAAATAGTAACTACTAAACTATGTTTATGTGATGAAGTTTTTTAATATGAAAAAACATCTTTCCCACTACACTGAGTTTTTGGTGGAATGAGATGAGATAAATGGTTCAAAATTATATTGTGACAAATAGGAACAATTTTAATTCTCTATCCTGATTTAGTATTATAGAAAATCATTGGCTAATCTTAGGTTTAGTCCTTAAATCCATGGCTAGGCTAGGAGGATACTAGCTCCCACTTCAGAGCTCCCACTTCCCTTCCCCTGAAGGATAACTCTCGCTTTAATATTTAAACACTAAATTGGGGATTTTTAGTCTGTCATCCTAAAAATCTCCACCTTTACATCCAACAAAGTATATTTCCCTATTTATTTGCACTTAATTCCATGAACAAAATACTCTAAGGACTTTAACGTGATTCTCACTCTGTTGTAGAACTCATACTCCATTTCCCGGAACATATGTTTCACAACATATTATAACAACTCAATTGGCCACATTGAAAAGTAAATTAAGTGCGGAGTTGAAAAACCATCCAAATTTATTTTAAATTTTGACATTGGCACATCCAAATTATCTCTTCATTTCACCATATCTCAGAGTAGGGAGAAAGATAAATGAAACTACTCAGACTTCATGAGAAACATACAACAAAGCATAAATTTCATACATAAAATGAAGTTCATACAACAATAATAAACAAAAAACACTTATCTAAAACTCTTTCTTAAAACTAATCTTATGTAGTCTCTCTTAAGAAAGGTAGGAAGAAGAAATCTCTCACTTCTCTCCCTCTCTAACACTTCTTAGAGAGTAAATCACACTTAAACTCACCACAAAAACTAAACACTATAAAAAAAATAAATGACGTATGGTGTGGAACGGAGTGGAATGATGTAAAGTGGCACAAAAAAGGGCAAAGAAAAACCAAGAGTGAGCGGAGGAGCGCAAAGAGGTGTGAAGGGGGTCTTTTCTGATAAATTTCATCTCTAAGTTGAGCCTATGGTCGGTTCTCCAGTAGGTGAATCCAAAAACTCTTTAAAAAGCATCCAAATTCATTGAATTTTCTAGAAATGGGGTTTGCACTGACACTGGCGCCATCACCATCTATTTTAATCCATCTTCTCTTTCAGACGGCGCTGTTGGCACCCAAGTCTGGCGTTGTCGGCGCCAAAAAATTTTTCAAAATCTTCATTTTGACTCAAAATTTCATCCTTTATGCTTCCTTTTTACTCTAAGTCCTAAAAATTAACAACTTGCGATAAACATGAAATATAACTTCCATTAATGTGCAATATCACAAAAAATGAGTATAAAATATGGGTTTAAAATGCATATATTTTTGTTGCATCATTTCACTTAAGGTGGCATCACACCTACCTCGAAAGATGGGAATCAGAATTTAGGTACTGTCCTCGGGAAGAGAATTGGAATTTAGGTACCAGCCTCAAAATGAGAATCAGAAGCCTTGTTCCATTTGAGGGGGCCTCATGTCGATCTCAAGAAATGAAAATAGGATGTCTTGTTCCAATTAAGGGGTCCTTACACCTACCTCAAAAGATGGGAATCATAATTTAGGTACTGACCCCGGGATGAGAACTCGAATTTAGATATTAACTTCGGGATGAGATTCATAAGCCCTTTTCCATTCTAGGGGGCCTCACACTGATCTTGAGTATTAAGAATAGGATGCCTTGTTCCATTTAAGGGGGCCTAACACCTACCTCAAAGATGGGAATCATAATTTCTGTGCTGACCCAAAAAATTTCTTCAGTCCGAAAAATTTCTGTGATAGAATGTGGAAACTATGTAGACAAAATTGGAATCCTTGCACGAACCTGGAAATTTCACGAATGTAGAAAAAAAAGAATGGTAAGTGGAAAAATATTTGGTTTGAATCGGAATCCATGCACCGACCTGAAAATTTCATGGAAGAGGAAAACAGGGATGGAATGTGGAAAATATGTTGATAAAATTGAAATCCATGCACAAACCCAAAAGTTTTATGGATGTGGAAAATAGGGATGGAATGGGGAAAATATGTGGACAAAATTGGAATCAATGCAGAGACCCAAAAATTTCATGGATGTGAAAAACAAGGATGGAATGTGGAAAATGTGGATGAAATCAGAATCTATACACCGACGTGGAAATTTCATGAATGTAAAAATAAGGATGGAATGCAAAAAATATGTGCACAAAATTGGAATCCATGCACCCACTCAGAAATTTCATGGGAATTAGGATTTAGGTACTGACCCCAAGAGGAGAATCAAAATTTGTGTACCAACCTTGAGTTTGCTATAAGTACGAAGAACCTGTAAGAAGAGGCTGAGAAATTGTGAAATTGAGCTTGTGAAAAGATTATTGGCATTTGTGAAAAGTGCAAAACTTTGTGAGAATTCTGGAAAACTTATGTAGCCAAAGGAATTTGTGCTACCAAAGTGCAGTGTGTGGAACTTAGAATTTTAAGGTGAATTAGTTTAGCAATTTTATCATTTTATCATTTTTCTATTTTTTATCTGGATGTCTTTCTAAAATTTTATTTTCATTAATTAAATTCTAATTTTGTTATTAGACATTCAATGTATTATTCTTTGTTCTTTATAATTTAGGACCAAAGTATGGTCATGCAGCTTTTCATCAATCTCACAAAAAGACAATTTGGTACATATGCTGAAATATGAAATAAACTTTATTAAACTTTTCTTCAAACATGTAGTACAACCGGATGTATGTTGAAATTTCAAAAAGCAACATGATGAGTACATCTAAAACATCATATATCATATATGCTCTGCTCTGATATAGTACAAAATGTAACAAATATCTATCCCCTGAGGCAAACTCGTGGTCAAGCTAACCTTCCAAGCCACACTTCAGGGCAAGAGTTTCTTTCGCACGTACTTAGAGGTACAACTATTTCACAGCTTGTACAGACATAGTTCTTCTAACTCTGGATCTAGCTGGAATCCATGTGTTACTTTGCTATCTTCCATTCATCTTAATGGGACAGAAACCCTATGATGCCGCACTCCTAACATGCAATACTTATGCAAGTCTGCTACATTTCCTTTTAAAATTAGAGCTGAACCCGCCAGCAGCAGAATCTTGATTTATCTTCTGAATTCTCCATGTCCTAAAATGTCAATTTCTCTTACAAATAAGATGTTGATCTTGTTCATGAAAGATACTGTACATAAAGATCTGACTAAATTATGAGGATTTATGTGGGGAGGAATGCATTCCCCTTCCTCATAGATGTTGATAATGCAACTATTTGGGATGCAATCTGCTAGTAGTATACTCTATCTTACCATTCCCTTAATCATACTCTTTTTTACGTGTGGTAGAGGATCCCCCTCGCCATATTTTAAGATGCCCGGGGGGGTTCCCGTGCCTGTCCTCAACAAAATTACAACAGAATCCACACTAGATAGTAATTATGCCTTTCCCCTGCATCCACTTCTTTGGCTCAGCATATGTCATCTACTTCAATAATCTAGCTCAACCTCTATCTGTGAGACTGAAAATGCAGTCCAAAATCTTTTTTTCATTGCTTTCTGATAATACCCTAGTGTGTAGTTCCAATATTTCTAGGTTATTAATGAATTCTCCTATAATTTCCTCATAATACTCGAATTCTTGCTTTTAGACCCCACTCATCCTTGCTAAATCTACTATCAGAATCCTCTACAAATTACGGGGTCACTCTTTTATCTCAACCTCTGTGGGAATCCATGACTGTGTCGACTCTGTAAACTGTGGTATGAATGGCTCGACCTTCTGGTGGTATGCATTTCTAAACTTCATGTCGGCAGCTGTATATTCTTCAAGTGTCCCATACCTATCGAGGTGGAGGATCTTACACTTTGGGAATTTCATAAAGGATCCCAATGACGGTGTCCTCTTCATGATTTCTGCATTGCACGTCAAGCATCCTGTGAAAAGCTTGTTGGGGACCTTTGGTGGTGTAGACTCCACAACATACTCAAGCTCATACTCTATGACCGGCTAACTGATGGAATTTTATCTTAAACATGGATCGTAGATTTCTTCTTCATTAATTAGAGTAAGTGTCGTCTCTGCTTCCTTTGAGTGTCATTTCTCCAGACGTATAAGGGCTCTACGTATATGAAGATTAGCATTTCAACACTGCATTCATCTTAGCGGCGCATCATGTACTTTCTCTGTAAAAGCACCGATCAAGTCTCCTGTTAGTGTGGTGATCATCGAATGCAAGTGGCTAGTTACCTACATAATGTATTGTATCTTATCTGCTTTCTTCCTCTTCAATGAGGAGTCTACCCAGACACTGATTTTGAGTAGTGACGGTAGTCCTTCTACTTCACGGTGGCTGACAATGCCCATTAGAGGACCCTTGTAATCTACATTCACTTGATCATAGTTCAATTCAAAACTCATGATGTTGCCCTGGCTTGCCTTTTCTTCATCTTGTGTGAGATTAAACCGTCTTTAAAAGTGAAAATCAGCTTCTAACTCTACATTTTCCTGCAAAAGATAGGAAAATATCAGCGCGCTGAAATTCAAAATGAACAGGAATAATAACATATCATTTTTAAATGGATTTTAAATTCACACAGGTGCATAAGAATTTTATTTAAATTTAGTGAAGTTTAAAAATTTACAGAGGACAAAATTCGAATGTGCAAAATTAAAATTTTATTTTATTAAGATTAATTTTGTTACAAAAATTTCATACCCAATCACAGATGCTGGCTAAACAAACATATTCAGAACTAGTAATAACTCCAAAAAGAAAATTCACTTCAGGTGACATCAAGTCTTTTAATATTTCTTCAGGTAACGTTCGCTAATCGACAACACTGGTCCTTCCCCTCAAAATTCCACTACTTGGTAAGATCCTCCAGAATAGACCTTCCCCAAGATAAATGGTTCCTTCCAAGTTGGTTCAAAATTTCCACATATCTTGCGGTGTGCAAGGATAGGCCTTCTGAGAATGAGTA
Organism: Phalaenopsis hybrid cultivar; assembly: GCA_002079205.1. Lineage (NCBI taxonomy): Eukaryota > Viridiplantae > Streptophyta > Magnoliopsida > Asparagales > Orchidaceae > Phalaenopsis > Phalaenopsis hybrid cultivar. Next base: position 293,438 of record JXCR01146675.1, read on the forward strand.
CGAGATCACCAACTTTGAAGGCCCTTTGGCGGACCAACTTGTCATGAGCCTGTGCCATCCTTGCTTGATAAAGTTCCAAATTATGTTTTGTTTCCAATCATTTTCCTTCGAGACTCGCCAATTCTATAAGTTTGAGCTTTGCACTATCTTTTGTTGTAATTTTTTTGGCGGCGACAACTCTGACAGACGGTATCTGGACCTATAATGGAAGTACGACCTCGGACAAGTACACTAATGCATATGGGGTACAATAAGTGGGAGTTTTGAATGTCATCCTGTAAGCCCACTAAGCCTCTAACAATTTATCATGCCATCCAATTTTGTTCTTGTCCAATGGTTTTTTCAAAATTTGCACGAGCGTCTAATTGAAGGCCTCGACTAGGCCGTTTGCTCGGGTATAGTAAATCATAGAGTATCTCCAATCTATCCCATGTCACTTGACGCAACTGTTAATCTTTATTCTCTTGAAGGCTGACCCATTGTCTGAAATCACTCTGCGTGGAACACCAAAATGGTACACAATATGTCTCTTAAAAAATTGAAGAACATGCTACCCTGTAACCTTTTGTAACGCTATTGCCTTTGCCTATTTTTAGAAGTAATCTAAAGTTGCAAGAATGAATCTATGTAATTTTAATGATGTAGGTATATCAGACCCACTATATCCATGCCCTCACACTCGAATGGCCAAGAGGCAACGGTTAGGTGTAGCACATTTGGAGGTTGGGGCAAGACTACTCCATGCACTTGATATAGGTGAGACTTTTTGGTTGTATCCATGCAATCAATTATCATTGTTGACCAATAATATTTGAGTCTCTTAATTTTCGTCTTCATCTTTGGCTCCGACTAGTGAGCACCACACAATCCAACGTATACTTCTTTGACAATATCTTGTGCTTTAGCTCTGCTCAGACACCTCAACCACATCTTCTAAAATGACCTTCTGTTGAGGACATTACTTACCAAAGTTTATGACATAGCTCTTCTCATGATATGAAATGCTAGTGGCTTATCTTCTAGTAGTTTTCCTATTTGAAAATATTCTAATAATGGCCTGCGCCAATCTTGAGTAATGTTTATCACTGTAGCTATCATCTCTACTTCTTTTTCTGGCTTGTGTAGGCTGTCAAATTTGATATGTGATAGAATATGACATCCTTGTACTATAATGTCAATGAAATCCTTCAGTGGACATGTCATTTCCTTAGCAAGTGTGGCTAAATCGTTTGCATGGGTGATATCTCCTAGAGGAATTTGGTACAACGTTACACTAGGGATTTGTTCTAGATGTATTGATGATATTCTGCCAACCTCCGCTTCAAAATCTTGTACTATTTGGAAATTTATTGAATAACAAGTTGTGAGTTACCATAGATGACAATGTTTGTTATGTCCATTGAGATTGCCAACTCTTATCCAGTAATCAAGGCTTTGTATTATGCCTCATTATTCATGCATGACTCTATCAGGTGGTAGGAAAACCTTAACATTCCATGATCTGGAGTAAATTTGCCATTACAATATTTGATGACCCAACCAACATTAATTTCTATCGTATGAGAGAGCATGTAATGTCTGAGCTTTTGGGTGGTACAAATTAAAGCTTGACAGTGCATCTCAATTAGATGATACTTTACCCTCATCGGTATTTGATGTTGACTCAAGTAGTAGAGTGTGTTTTCCTTACCCTCGTCATTGAACTGAGCTAGCAGAGCTCTGAGAGATTCATATAAGGCCCAATATATAGTATGAAAGGTTTTTCTAAGAGAGGGGCTGTAAAAATTGGAGGTGTCGTTAAATATTTCTTAATTTCCTTAAATGCAAGCCAACATTTCTCTTCCCAAATGAATTTAACATTTTTTTTAATTAATGTCAAGAAGGGCTGACACCTACTGATACACTAAAATAATATACTAATTTAAGCACATATTTTATGCTTATTTTTTGTGATATTGCGATTTAAAGAAATGTATTTTCATATTTTTGTTGCAGGTACATCATTTTTAGGTATTTGGAGAAAGAATGGTAAAAAGACAAAATTTAAAACAAAAATAGCAAATTTAGGGATTCTAGCGCATGATGGGTCATTCGACAGAGAACTGGAGCATGATGCGTCAGAGACAACTTTTTGCAAATTAAGGCGGTTCGAGATGAATTATGCATAAATTTTCAAAGGGACACTTGTTCTACACAACTATTGGAGTAATTCAATGCATCTAGACACTTTGGAAGGTTCCTTTAAGAAGGGATATGTCTCTTGGATCAAACGACACATCTTTTGAATTCGATAGAGTTGAAGGGGACGAGAAAGAGAGGAAAAAGGTGAGAGAGAGAGTTCGCATGAGAGGCAAGAGGAGAGAAGAGATTTTCTTCTAGGTTTGTAAGAGGAGAGGGAATGTACGAGATTTCTTCTTCATTACACATGTAAGAGAGAATTGAGTGGTATTGTAAAGAGAGAAAGGCTTGAAGAGAACTTCTAGGGATTTTCTGGGAAGGATTGTGAGATAAGTTGTGTATTTTATTTTTTTATTTTGTAAACTTGTTTTTATATATGAAATCTATGTTTTGTCATATCCTTCTCATGAATTTTGAGCAGTTTTCTTTATCCTTCTCCCTACTTTGAGATATGGTTTTGTGAAGAATTGATTTTGTTTTCTATAGTTTTAAATGTTAAAAATTTTTAATGATTTGAACTCCTATCTTCATTTAATTTCTGATCGTGTCAATTGAAATGTTAAAACTTATTGAGAGACATATGTTCTGAAAAGGGATATGGTTTCTACAACATAGTGAGAATCACATTTTATTTCATGGGAGAGTATGTCATCGATGGGATTGGGTGCAAATAAATAGAGAATTATACGTTGTTGGATGCAGAATTGGAGATTTTAAGATGACAAATTAAAATCCCCAATTTGGTCTAGTTGATTGAAATAATGTGGGATTGTTAGCCTTCAGGTGAGGAAGTAGTGGGAACCCTAGAGTGGCAGTCGGTTTCCTTCTAGCTTAACCACGAAATTAGAGGCCAAACTCTGGATTAGTCATTGTTCTTTATAACACTCAGAAGAGGGTAAAGAATAAGATTGCTCTTATTTGGCACAAAATAGTTTTTATATATTTTCAAATGATTTAAATTTTTTCACAATCCTTATACTCATTGTAAAGGGGAGGGATGCTTTCTTAAATTTGAACCATCCGTCAAAACAAAAACATTGTTTAGTTTTTGTAACTTTACTTTTGAAAATTAGTTCTTAGTTAGTTAATTTTGTTTTCAACTACATTTTTAAATAGCATTTACCTTAGTAGTTAATCTTCAAACTTCACACTTTACTTTTATTTTTAAAATTTTAAATTATAAAATAATTTCAAAAACTTACTTAAAGGATTTTCTAACTTCCCTGTGGGATTGATATCTAGGATTCCATTAGAGCCCTTTATTACTTGAGCGATATGTTACTTGCATTGAGTTTAACAGGGATTTGGTAGTTTAAAAAGAGTTTTAAATGGTAAACTATTTTCATAAAAGGTATTTTTCTTGGGATTTTATGACAAATTTATTATATATATATATATATATATATATATATATATATATATATATATATATATATATATATATATATATATATATATATATATATATATATATATATAT
>JXCR01146675.1:297170-309838 GCA_002079205.1 Phalaenopsis hybrid cultivar
TATATATATATATATATATATATATATCGTGTGTAATTTTGTAATATTGAAAAATATTTGCAAAATTTACACACGAAATCTACCCCCCATCAAGTTTTTGGCATCATTCTCAGGGAAGTAACGGAAAGTACTATTAGTAAGTATTTTATTTTATTTTAAGAATATATTAAAAAAAATAAAGAGTGTTTGTAGTTTAGTCTTGAACATTTCCTTATTTAAGTGTGTTTGCTTATTTTTAATTACTAGCTTTATTTGTTTATGCCTAGTGTAAGATCCAAAAATTTATTACCATATGATTCTGAATTAGAGAGAACTGTTTGAAAATTTTGAAAACAACAAATAGAGAGAGAACATTTTAGCAAAATGGCTTGCAATTTAAATAATTATGGAGATGAAAATGAACATCATTAGAGACCTTTAAAAGATTATGTTAATCCTACTGCAAATGAAATTTATTTGAGTATACAAAAACTTATTGTAATTGCCAATTCATTTGAGCTTGAACTTGTTATTATCCAACTATTACAAAATAATTAGTTTGAAGGAACACCAACTGAAGATCCTAACTTACATATTTCTAGTTTTCTAGATTTGTCCGTTACATTTAAATATTATGGAGTGATGAATGATGCTGTCAGGCTTAAACTTTTCCTTTTTTCACTAAGGGATAAAGCTAAGATGTGGTTAAACTCATTAACACCTGAATCTATCAGAACATGGATAGATTTATTACAAAACTTCTTATCAAAATATTTCCCACCTTTAAAAACTGCTAAGCTTAAAAATGATATAATATTTTTTTGTCTGTTTGAATGGGAATCAATTTATGAAGCTTGAGAAAGATTTAAAGATCTCCTTCGAAAGTGTCTACACCAAGCGTTGCTAGATTGGTTAATAATTCAAACTTTTCATGATGGGTTGGTTGGATCTCTTAGATTGATAATTGACCCTACTGCTGGTGGATCATTAATGTCAAAACCATTCAATGAAGCATATTCATTAACTGAAGTGATGACTACTAATAATTTTTAATAGCCCTTTGAAAGGGAATATCCAAAAAGAGTAGCTAGTATTCATGATTTTGATGCAATATCAATTTTAGCTGCCTAAATAGCTGCTATATCAAAGAAGATAGATCAATATTAAATGAATTATTCTCAAAAAACACATGTGTTTGAGGAAAACTCATTGGGAAAAATGATAGAATCTTAATCTTATTTAAATGTAATAAATAATTGTTTTAATAACCCTTATGCCAATTATTATAATTTTGGATGGAAAAATCACCATACTTTAGTTGGAGTAACAATAATTGTAATGCTGCCAATCCACAATGGAGAAATAATACTGCTAACCCATTGGGAAACTCAAACAATCAAGAGAATCAAGCTTATAAACCTTATTACCCTCATGATTTAATAATTTGCAGGGCAAGGAGAAAAAGCTATCAATGGAATAATTGATATTACAAATGAGTAGTAAATTACAAAGTCAAGGAGTGCAATCATAAACATGAAAAATCAATTGGGATATATTGCTACCGCACTTAACAATAGACCTCTAGGAACATTGCCTAATAATGTTGAAGTAAATCCTGAAGATCATAACAAAGAGCAAATTAAAGCTATTCAATTATGAAGTGGAAAGAATTAGAAAATAAAGATTAACAAGAAGTTGAAGTTGAAAAAGAAGAGGTGGAAAATGAAAATTTTGGTTAAGATTTTCATTTTGAAGAATAAAGTCCTTTTAAACCAATGAAAATCATAGTAGAAAGATCACCACATCTATTTCCTCAAAGATTGAAGCAGGAACACAGAAAAAACAAATTTTCAAAATTTTTGAAAATTTTGAGGAAATTAACAATAAACATTCCATTTATTGATGCTTTGGAAAAAATGCCAGGCTATGTGAGGTTCATGAAGGTTATACTTTATAAGAAAATAAAGTTTGTAGATAATGAGACTATTGAACTCAGTGAAGAGTGTATCACTATAATTCAAAAAAAGCGTTCTGTAAAACTTCAAGATCCTAGAAGTTTCACAATTCCTTGTGCTATTGGCAAACTATTTTACAGAAATGTTTTATGTGATTTAGGAGCCAGTACTAATCTTATGCCATTATCAATTTTCAGAAGGTTGGGTTTAGGAGATATTTCACCTACAACTGTAACTCTTCAGTTAACTGATTGTTCGATTACTTATCCTAAAAGAGTTATAGAAGATGGTTCGGTAAAGACTGATAAATTTATCCTTCTAGTGGACTTTATTATATTAGATATGAAGGAAGGTAAAGAAATTTCTATCATTTTTAGAAGACCATTCCTAGCCACTGGAAGAGCTTTGATAGATGTGTCAAAAGGAGAACTAACAATGATAGTTAGTGATCAAGAGAATACATTTAATATTACAAAATCCATGAGATATCCTGCAAAATAATAAGAGATTCAATGCTTCAAAATGGATATTAACGAATATTTAAGCCATGAATATTTTAAGAAGACTTTTGAAAGAGAAATTGAAAAGGAATATATGGATTATCAAGATGAGGATAAAATTCATAATGAATCTATGGAAGTGAGTAAAGAGGATTTGTATTATGTTTAGGAAAAATTTGAAATGTAAGGTCCTACAGAAAATAACAAGAATTTAATTTCATCTATTAAGAACCCTCTTGACTTAAAACTGAGAACACTTCTTTCACATATAAAGTATGCATTCTTAGGAGATTTATTTACATTACCTATTATAGTATCTTCAGAATTAACTGATACATAAGAACAACAATTGTTGGAAACTTTAAAAATATATAAGAAAGCCTTCGGATGGACATTAGGTGATATTAAAGGAATCAGTGCTTCATTTTATATGTATAGAATTTTATCCGAAAATCAACATAAACCAAGAGCTGGTCCTCAAAAGAGATTAAATCATATGCTGAAAGAAGTTGTGAAAGAAGAAATTTTAAAATGGTTAGATGTTAGAATAATATATCTTATTTCAAATAGTGCTTGGGTAAGTCCAATTCACTGTATTCCAAAGAAAGGAAGTTTAACTGTAGTGACAAATGAGCATAACGAATTAATATCAATAAGACAAGCCACTGGTTAGAAAATTTGCATATATTATAGAAAATTAAATTCTTTCACCAGGAAGGATCATTTTCCTTTACCATTTTTGGACCAGATGTTAGATAGATTGGCTGGGCATAAATATTTTTGTTTCCTAGATGGTTATACCTGTTATCATCAAATACCTAGAGGATCAAGAGAAAATAACATTTACTAGGCATTATGGAATGTTTGCTTTTAGGCGAATGCCCTTTGGATTATGTAATGCACCTACAACATTTTAAAGAAGTATGATGTAGATTTTCAGTGATTTAATTGATAAAGGGATTGAAGTTTTTATGGAAAATTTTTCTATATTTGGAACTTCATTCTAAATATGTCTACATCATTTAGAGAAAGTTCTAAAATATTGTGAAAAGAATAATCTCATATTGAACTGGGAAAAATGTCAATTAATGGTTGCAGGAGGAATTCTTCTTGGGCATAAAATTTTAGAAAATGTCATAGAAGTAGATCCTGCAAAAATACAGGTGATACCAAACTTAACTGTGCCTATTACAGTAAGAGGAGTTAGGAGCATTTAGGACATGCTTAATTTTACAGGAAATATAATAAAGTCTTTTAAAAGATTACTAGACCTTTATGTCAACTTCTGGAAAAAGGTACAAAATTTGACTTTAATCAATATTGCCTTAAAGCATTTGAATCTTTAAATGAAAAATTTATCACTACTCCTACAATTGTTTCAACTGATTGGGAGAAATCTTTTGATCTAATGTGTGATGCTAGTGATTATGCAATTGGAGATGTTTTAGGGAAGAGATATGATAAGATTTTTAAAGTTATTTACTATGCTAATAACAGTCTTAATGATGCTCAAATTAATTACACCACCACTGAAAGAGAGTTACTAGTCATTCTCTATGCTTTTGATAAGTTTAGGTCATTTCTGACTGGAGCTAAATGTCTTATACATATTAACAATTTGACTATTAAATATTTGATGAAAAAGAACGATGCTAAACCAAGAATAATTAGATGGGCACTTCTTTTTCCAGAGTTTTATTTTGTAATAGTAGATAGAAAAGGAACTAATAATCAAATTGCTGATCATCTGGCGTAGGATAGGGGCCACCTCTGTTGGATTGGTTGTCTCAGATTTTTGGAAGAAATCCTCGAACCCCTAACCATGTATGATTATCTTTTTATCCCTCTGGGGTATTATGAATATAATGACTATGATTTCATCTATGTTTTAACTATTTCTAGTGATAACATAACTGACTTTGCTCAATCTAACTCTGATCTCGATTCCTAAATCGATCGTCAAGTCATAATTAATTTCAATGAACCGGTTAACGATAATGATGAAGATATTGACCATACGACTACAATAGCGCCTCGAGTGAGGAACCAATCCTTGTGTGTCATGGTGCACCACTTAATATCAAAATGGGTCTCTTTGAAGAAGAAGAAGAAACACTAGAAACTTTCCTTACATCATCTCACTAAAAGAAATCATACAAATAAATCTAAGGAGCAGGAAAGTGTTACCCCCAAGGTCATCTCCAATAGATAAAGGAAAGCAAATAGTAACTCAAGAAGAGGTACATTTACCTCTGCCAGTGGAAGAGCCACACAACCAAGTAAAGATTGGAGAATTATATAAAGTGGATTATAACGTGCTAGCTCACCATAGGAGGTTGCTGGCAAAATTAAGCATTTATGATGCTCTAATCGTATCAAAGGAAATGAGAGAGTCTCTAGTTACGACCTTGCTTGACCCAGAGATTTGCTTAGCTCAATTGGATAGTACATCCTTGGATGAAGTTTGCTCATTAAAAGAACAACTTGGGATAAGTTTCACAAATGAAGACTTTTTGCTTGACACTGCTGGCCAAAACCAACCGCTCTACATCTCTGTTATTATCGACAGATTTGTATTGTCTAGAGTTTTGGTGGATCTTGGAGCATCGCTCTACTTGATGAGTCTACGAACGTTGGCGCATTTGGACATAGAAGCTCAAGAGCTCACAGTCGATAAAATGATGTTAAGAGGATTAAATCAAAAGGGATAAAGAGCCCTTGGATTGATTGCACTACTTATGAAAGTTGGAGAATTAGTAACAACTACTAAATTCCATATCATCAACACTGAGACCATTTTCAATGCTTTAATTGGTCAACATGGATTCATTAGCACTACATGGTTCCGTCTTCCCTACATCAGTGCATCAAATATTACCAAGAATGACAAGAAGTGAATATGAGTCGATGTATAAAATCTCCTTGGAAGATGTGGAGAAAAGTGAATATGAGTCGATGTATGATCAGATCAACCACTATGTGAATGTCATGACCCTTACTCTGAATCTCCCTCAAAAGGTCAAGAGTTTAGAGGTTAAGGAAATTCGTAGCACTGGTTCAAAGCTGATCAAATTTTACCATGCTTCTACTTATCCTAAAATTGAAAATCATGTATATTTGGATGAGAATCCTAATAAATTAATGGAATTACCTTTGGTTACTTTTCTCATTTTATAATAAAGTTAATTCAACAGGGATATTTGCCAAAAAAAAGCCAAAAGATAAGTTACAACTTTTTGAAAAATTATGGAATATTAAAAGTCAGATTCCCAACTCGTAAGAAGTCCTCGAATTTGGTACTGTAGGAAAATTCAATGATTCAAAAATTTGTATGGTCGTAACTAGTGGGTTGAAAGAGGATTGCCTCAATGTAGAGGATGACTCTCACGATCAGTTAATAGAAGATGCCCCGCCAGTATTTGAAGAAGAAATTAAGTCAACAGTGGATGAATTGAAAGAAATTAACCTCAGGACTGAGGAGCAGCCTCGACCCACCTTTATAAGTTCCTTACTCAATGTGGAAGAATCCATAGAATTAATAGAATTCTTGTCAAAATTTATAGATTTTTCTCATGGAGTTATGATGAAATGCCAGGGCTATCAACAGAAGTTACAGTTCATAAACTCGGGGTGGAAAAAGATATGAACCCTGTAAAACAAACCCCTAGAAGAATGTGTCTTAAGATAGAGCAACAAGTCATCATCGAGGTGTAGAAATTAATAGACGCTAACTTTATGCGAGAAGAGAAATGCCCAGCATGGTTAGCCAATATTATTCCAGTTAAGAAGAAAAATGGACAAATCTGTTTATGTGCCAACTTTAAGGATTTAAAAATAGCATGTCAAAAGGATGAATTTCCATTACCAACGCCAGAATTAATGGTGGACATCGCATTGACACATAATATTTTCTCTTTAATGGATGGATTATCAAGATACAACCAGATCAAGTTGGCTCCAGAAGATGCAGCACTTATAGCTTTCAAAACACTGATTAGGATCTTTTGTTCCATAGTGATGCTGTTCGGGTTAAAGAATGTCAGAGCAACATATCTACGAGCTATGACAAAGATATTTGAGGACCTCATTCACAAGCAAGTGGAGTGCTACATGAATGATTTGATCATTAATAGTAAGAAAAAAAAAATATACCATTTGTACGATTTGAGGGTCGTGTTCGAACGATTACAACAATGTAATCTCAAGATAAATTCCTCAAAGTGCGCCTTTAAAGTTACCTCCAGGAAATTTTTAGGATTCATTATCTGTCATCGGGGAATCGAGATCAACCCATATAAGATTAAAGTTATCTTGGAAATGCCTCCTCCCATAACCTTGAAACAACTACGTTTCATCCAAGGGAAATTGACATATCTGAGATGCTTTATTTCTAATCTCTCAGGTAAGTGTCAGCCCTTCTCAGCATTAATTAAAAAGGATGCCAAGTTTGCTTAGGAAGAGAAATGTCAACGGGCCTTTGAGGACGTTAAGAAATACTTAATGACACCTCCTACTTTAGTAACCCCTATCCCAGGAGAAACTTTGATACTTTATACCGCAGCCTTATATGGCTCTCTCAGAGCTTTATTAGCTCAGGTCAATGACGAGGTTAAGCAAAATGCACTCTACTACTTGAGTTGCCATCTAATACCGTTGGACATAAAGTATCCACCCATTGTGAAGCATTATTTAGCTTTAATTTTTGCCTCCCAAAAGCTTAGGCATTACAATCTCTCTTATAAGATTACCTTCATTTCTAAAGTTAATCCATTGTAATATTTGATGACCTGACTAACACAGTCTGGACATTTAGCAAGATGATCAATGGATTTATTACAATTTGATATAACTTTCGTTACCCTCCATGCTATCAAGGGACAAATTTTAGCAGATTATCTATTAGCGCACCCACTTCAAACTGGGTCCCCACTCAATGTTGAATTGTGAGAGGAACTGATACTTCAAGTTAAACCGTTTAGTGCCAGAAATTGGGAAATGTAATTTGATGGGGCTTCTTCATCTAGAAAAGATAAAGGACCAGGAACAGTTAAACCAGGCAAGGTACGAATTGTTCAAATATTCATCACACCAAATAAGGGTATGTTAAAATTCTCCTACCACTTGATAGAATCGTGAAAAAATAATGAAGAAGAATATGAAGCATTGATCAATGGATTAGAATTGACAATCTTGATGGATATAACAGACATCGTCATCTATGGTGACTCACAACTCATCATCCAACAAGTTGCTAGATAATACAAGATTTTGAAGCGAATAATAACAAAATACCACCAGTATAAAATGAAGCTGCTTGAATAGATTTCCAATGTGACTCTCTATCAAATTTCATGGGGAGATAACACCCATGCCGATGCTTTAGCAAAACTTTCCAAGGAATTGGCATGTCCCCCGGAGGATTCCATTGACATTACGATTCAAGGATGATGAGTTTTGTATCAAATTGACCTCTATAATCTACATAAGCTCAAAAAAGAGGAACAAAAGTTGATTGTAGTTGCTGACATCAATGAAGATTGGCAAAAGCCATTAATAAAATATTTGCAAACTGAAAAGCTGCCAAAAGACAAGTCTGAAGTATATCACATCATGAGGAGCTAGCTCGTGTGCTCTAGTGGGTGATATCCTCTACAGAAGATCATTCGATCAGATGTGGCTACGATGTCTGAGCACAGTAGAAGCATAAAATATCATCAAAGAAGTACATGTCAAATTGTGTGGAGCTCATTAAAGATATGTCAAATTGTGTGGAGCTCACAAGTCAACACCAAAAAAGAAAATAAATACCAAAAGACTCGAATATTATTGGCCAGCAATGATGTTTGATTGCATGGGTACATCTAGAAGGTGTCTCCTTTGTCAAGTACATGGGGTGGTCTTACACCAACCTCCGAATGTGCTACATCCCACCATTGCCTCGTGGTCATTCGAGTTTTGGGGCATGGATATAATTTATCCAACAGACCCTCCATCCTCTAAGGGACACAGATTCATTCTTGTCACTATAGATTACCTCTCTAAGTGGGCAAATACAGTGTCGTTACGAGAGGTTACAACACAACACATCCTTCAATTTTTAAAGAGTTAAATCATTTATCATTTTGGTGTACCATGATAAACCTAAAAATGTAATTTTTTATGCTATATTTTATGATGATATTGCACTTTAAAGGTATCTTTTCCTGTGTATTTGGTTGCAGGTACATAAAATTGAAGAATTTGGAGTGATTGGAGTAAAAGGAACAAAAATTGACCAAAATGGAGCAAACTAGAGCAAATCTGGTCGAATCAGAGCAAACCAAGAACAAGGGGATCTAAATTAGACACTTAAGTGTCTGTGCCCGCTACGTAAACACCCAAATATGGTGCTTAGGTGCCACCAGATAGAGAGGGGGGTTCTTAACCACCCAGAAAATGGCACTTAGGCGCCAGAGACGGTTTTCAACATATCTTCTAGAATATACGTTGGATTGGGATGATTTTTGAAGCGGTGCTTTGTGCATCTCTTGGGGAATTCATTGGAAATAAGAAATGGGAGTTTCTAGAAGAATTTAGGTTGGTTATATGGAGTTTTTAAGAGGCACTTAAGGAACCTTTTTAAAGATTCATTGAGTCTAGATAGTTTTGGAGAGACAGCCAAGAATCTCTTGGGAAATTATAATTAAGGCTTGGAAATATTTTAAAAATGACACTTGAACTCTTAAATCAATAGGAAGAGGAGAAGAAGGCTTGGAGAAAAGGAAACATGCTTGGGCGTGAGCCCCAAGTGGGGTGACAAGGTGAGAGAGAAAGAGAGAGAGAGTGGAGATTTCCTCTTTTCTTTTCAATTTTTTCTTGGAGAGGATTATAAGGAGATTGCTTTTGCTATACAAGGAGAGTTTGATTTCTACTAGAGATAAGTATTTTCATTATATTTTAATTTGAATATAGTACTTTTTTTGTACGGTTTCAAATTCTTGTTCAATAAAAAGTTCTTGTTGTTTCTCTATGTGCGTGAGTAATTTTCTTTACACTTCCCTCTTGTAATGAATTAGTATGCATGTGTAGGATATAGAATTGATGTAGAGCTAGTATAAATTGTGATGATTTCACTTTACTCTTCATTTACATGTAAACTTGATCAACTTGCATGTTAAAATCTGTTGTGAGAACATGTAAGATCCGGGATGGTGTTGTCTCAGTCAACCGTGGTAGAATCACATGAGAATATATGGATGAGAATGTAGTCCATATGCTTGAGTGCAAATAAATAGGAAAATATTCTTTAATGAGTGTAGACTTAGAGGAATTTAGCGTGATAGGCTAAAGCCCCCTAATTTGGTCTATTATTTTAGGTTTTGATGCGAGATGTTAGCCTCCATATGGGGGGATAAGAGGGAACTCTAGAGGGAGAGGTAGTATCTTTTCTGCCTAGCTCATCTTCAAAACTATTCAAACTTTAGATTAACCAATGTTCTTTATAATATCTCTCGTATGGGTAAAGAATATAATTGCTCCTATTTGTCACAATCTCTCTCACTACTTGTTTTACTTTTACTCATTTCACTAATTTCATTGTATGATGAAGAATATTTTTAATATATTAAACCCCACTTTCTAATTATCACTATGTATTTTAGTTTAAGAGTAGAAGTAGTATTGTAGTGATAATTGTAGGATATAATCAAAACCAAAATTTTTTGACCTTCCAAGCTAGGGCATGTTATTCTAGACTAGAACTTCTCTTAAAAGTTATCGTAATTAACCTCGATCTCCGTGGGATCGATATTCAAGGCTTAATCAAAAAGCCCTATTTTACTTGATAATGATTTGTATACTTGTGTAGAATCCATACAAATATAATTGAAATCTTACTTTGCTTGGGATCAAGCTTGGGATCAAGCTTGGGATCCAGTTTTTGGTGCCATTACCAGAGATTAAAATCTTCTAGTGGTATCAACTTCATAAATCCTTACGTATACAATATATTAGGATAATGTTTTGCGGCACCATTTCTGGGGATCACAATGGTTGATCGTGACTTTTGGGAGAATTTTAGTTGAAGTAATTAAACTTAGACTTAGAAACTGTAGTGTCGTAAAAATTATTTTGTGTGAAGAGTGCTTTTTTTTGTATGAAAAAGTGTTGTGAAAAAAGTCTTTGTGTGAAAAACAAGGTGTTTGTGAAAACATTTTGTTGTGTTGAATATGTTTTTTATTTTATTTGATTAATTTTTAATGTTTTGTTTGTTTTGTTGCCTATGTGAAGTAAAGGATTTGCAGGACTTGTGTTTTATGATCCTGAGTTAGAAAAAAGAAAAAAAGTTAAAAATTGAAAGGACTTGAAAACCTAGAAATGGAAATGGAAAACATTCAAAATAAAAACATGAAAAATCATCATAAATCATTGAGGAATTATGTAAATCCTACGACGGATGAAATTCACTCAAGTATATAAACCCCTGTCATAGAAGCTGACTCGTTTGAAATTAATCCAATAATTATCCAACTAGTGCAGAACAACCAGTTTGGGGGAAATCCTTTGGGGGATCCCCATTTACACTTATCAAGTTTTCTAGAACTTTATGCTACATTTTGTTACAATGGCATGTCACACAATGCTGTTAGACTAAGGCTTTTTTCCTTCTCACTAAGGGATAAGGCTAAATTTTGTTTATACTCATTAGCATTTGGCTTTATTAAAAATATGTAGGAGTTAACTCAGAAATTCTTAGCTAAGTATTTTCCACCTTCAAGGACTACTAAACTTAGAAACGATATTATCTCATTTTGTTAGTATAAAGTGGAATCAATATATGAAGCTTGAGAAAGATTTAGGAAACTCTTAAGAAAGTGTCCACACCATGCTTTGCCTGATTGGTTAATCATTCAAACTTCTTACAATGGGTTAGTAGGATTCCTTAGGTCTATAATTGACACTGTCACTGGTGGAACATTAATGTCAAAACCATTTGATGAAACATATGAATTAATTGAAGAAATGTCTACAATTGAATTTCAGTGGCCCTTTACAGCGGTAAATCCTAAAAATATAGCCAGCGTTTATGATACAAATGCAATTGCAAATCTAGCATCTCAGATTGCTGCAATATTAAGGAAGTTGGACCAATTTGGAATGAACCAGCCTCATATTACTCCAGTAAGCGATGAAAGTTCAATAAGGCATATGATTGATTCTAACTTATCATATGAGACTTTAAATACCATAAACAACATGTATAATAACTTTTACAACCCAAGTTGGAAGAACCATCCTCATTTTAATTGTTAGCATACTATTGGGGGTGGAAACCAACAATGGGAAATAATCATGCAAATCGTAATGGAAGTTGGAATAACTGAAGGAACACAAACAATAGACCTTCATATCCACCAAATTCTAACAATGATCAACAATTTTAGAATAAGAAGATGTCTATAGAAGAATTGATTTTACAAATGGGAAACCAGTTGCAATGTGAAAATGCTACGATTAGAAATTTAGAGAATCAACTTGGACAAATTGTTAATTCCAAGGAACACTTCCTAGCAACACGTAGATCAGCAAAGAGAAAAATGATGAACAAATAGACGATGTCCAATTAAGAAGTGGAAGAGAGATAGAGGGTTTGGTTCGAAAAGAGAAAGAAGTTGTGAGAGAAATAAAGGAAAATAAAAGATTTAAATAACATGTTTCTAAGGATCTAGAAGATTTAATATCTCCAACTAAAATCGATTTAGAAAGGACACCACAGTATGAGTTGGATAAACAATTTTCAAAGTTCATGGAAGTACTTAAGAAGTTAACAATAAATATTCCTTATGCTGAAGCTTTGGAGCAGATGCTAAGTTATGCAAAATTTATGAAGGAGATATTAAACAAGAAAAGGAAACTTGGGGATGTTTATCCGATATTTCTCCCACTACTGTAACCTTTCAGTTAACTGATCGATCTATCATTTATCCAAAAGGGGTTATAGAAGATGTGCTGGTTAAAGTCGATAAATTTAACTTTCATATGGACTTTATTGTATTAGATATGGAGGAAGATAAAGAAAATCCAATTACTTTTGGTAGACCTTTTCTTATTACTGGAAAAGCTATGTGTCGGTAGCTAAAAAGAGTTGGTTTGAGTTTGTGGGTTGCCCGTAAAAAGCTGTCGGTAGCTGGAAGTGAAGTCCTGTCACCCGCTTCGGAAGGACGTTTTAATTTACATATATATATATATATATATA
>JXCR01146676.1:19367-39065 GCA_002079205.1 Phalaenopsis hybrid cultivar
GCTCCTAAAGCTGTGACTACTCTGACGACCTCTACAGCCCGTCACGACACCTGACTCATGATCTGAGTCCTCAAATCCTGCAACTTTCATTGTAGGAACTCTTCCTTGAACTCCCTAGTGCACCTTACTTCTACTATGTCGCTCTGATTGTCCTCCTCTTGCTATTGCGCTCCTCCTCTTTTTGGCGGCATAAATTAACGCTCACCATCTTTTTAGGATAATGAATTTGAAGCTGTCAGGGAGGCATACCCAAGAAATAGAGCGAAAGAGAGAAGAAGGTATTGTAGAGAAGATAATAGTGAACAGTTGAAAGCCTGCAAACTTTATTCAAATATTGACCCCTATTTACAGGCATATGGTGGTATAGATTTAAGATTACATTTATGCCCTATAATCATTAAAATTTTGAGTGTTATTTTAGTGCATTGCACACGTTTCAGATCTACTCCTTGATCAAAATTTATTTGGATTATAGGTTACCACCGATCGATGTGGTTGAAGTTGGTTGGCTTGTCTTAGACCAATCGATCGCCTTCAGCAGATCGGTCTTCTTTTGGTCAATTGGTTTTAGATTTGACTGGAAAAATCTCTTTGTTATGGCCCAAAGTATGATAGTCGGTCGATGGATCTCCCTGTCCATCATTTCCATGCTTAACTGTTGAATTACCTTGAGATTCTTGCTGACATATTTTTTGTATACAAGTATGAAAGAGTTATGTGGTATAATCGCAAAAACTAAAGTTTTGGATTTAGATATGTAAACACATAGGAATTGGGTGGTATGTATGTTGATACGTTTCTACAAAATCCTATTGATCAACATGAACTTGGATGCAAATTTGGAATTTTTAAAAATAAAAATTGGAAATGACCACTTAAACTATAATAAAAAGCAATGAGATATACTTCAGGATACTTAAATTCAGCATAACGATGAGGCAATTCAACGAGGCCAATATCATTTAATTATGAAATTATTAAGATAATAAAAAACTCATAAAACATATTTCAATCAAGAAANCAAAATTGGAAATGACCACTTAAACTATAATAAAAAGCAATGATATATACTTCAGGATACTTAAATTCAGCATATCGATGAGGCAATTCAATGAGGCCAATATCATTTAATTATGAAATTATTAAGATAATAAAAAACTCATAAAACATATTTCAATCAAGGAAATCACTCTAGATCGCCCGAATAGAGTGGTCCTAATTGAGAAAATACTTATGAAGAACGTAGCTCTTCCCAAATTTATAAATAAACCTCCACTCGCATCACAAGGGAGAAGGGGAGAGGAGGGTGATAAGATTAAAAGGACCTCTAAGTTTCTAAAAATTCTTGAGCNTCCAAATTTATAAATAAACCTCCACTCTCATCACAAGGGAGAAGGGGAGAGGAGGGTGATAAGATTAAAAGGACCTCTAAGTTTCTAAAAATTCTTGAGCTCGACAACCACGTGACCATGGTTGCCCGTCCACCACAACTCGAGCACTGCTGTCAGTGGGCCATCGGTGCTTGGCCACAAATATCGCTATCATCAGACCATTATTGTTCGACCACAATTACTGCCAAACCATTGTCATTGAACCACCCCCGTTGTCAAGCTGCCATCACATGTCTATCGATTTTGCCAATGTTAGAGCATCATCGCCATGCCATTGTCACAGTCAAGTCTTTGCTAGACCATCACCGTCAAGCCACTACTGGACCACTACAGCTCGACCATCATCGAACCACCGTCACCTGGCCATATCCATTGTCATCGCTTTTGCTGCTAGANCCATCATCGCCATGCCATTGTCACAGTCAAGTCTTTGCTAGACCATCACCCACTACTGAACCACTACAGCTCGACCATCATCGAACCACCGTCACCTGGCCATATCCATTGTCATCGCTTTTGCTGCTAGACCACCATTGTTATGCAAGCATAACTTACATACCACTGATGCCTAGCCACAATCACCACCCGATTGGCACCATTCTCGGGCCACTACCACCCTAACCACAAGGTTCACCAAGCCACCGTTGCTTGACCACCAACATTGCCATTGTTGGCGTCGCTGACCCACTGTCGTCCCCATCTTCACCGCCGCTGTTGCCTGGACACCTCCATTGTTGTTGTGAAATGATCGTCGCCCGACCGCCATCGTCGTCTGAACACGGTCACTGCTTGACCACCATTACCCCGCCACAACTATTGGTGTAACCTCCAAACCATCATTACTCGAAGACTGCCATAGTCGCTGTATCACACTCACCAAGCCACTCTCGTCACTGAATCTGATAATAGATACCCTAAACACGACCTCAATCGACGGTCTTCCATCACGATAGTCGGGTCTCTGCCACTTCCCCAATGTGTTCCATCACTCCCCTAATGAAAGCCAAGTTGATAAACCACACTTGCGTAATATTACCTCTGATTGTCTAGGGGTCTATAAAGTCTTATAATGTACATCAAAATAGTGGAATCATTTTAACTAGGCTAAGTCCCGTAAAAACATTTTGTTATCTTCTCTTTTATCTCTGCGTTAGTCGGATCTTCATACTATACATAGACGTTAATATACCACTAAACCACCATAAATTTATTTGCATACAACATATGTAAATGCCCAATTTTTTTAATTAAGGCAAATATTAAAAACATCATTGAATTTACTTTGAAATACATATAATATAATTTTAATCATTTTCATACATGTTACACTTATCTCAGGACAAATTTAACAAATATTAAATCTATTATAATAAAAAAATAGTAAAGTAAAAAAATTTTATTTGAAAATATTAATATTTATGTGCTCTGATTTTATAAGTTTCAATTTAAATTTATTAAAAAAAATATTAAATATAATTTTTGAATTATTATATTTCTAAAACGAATTCATGTTGTCTAATTGAATTGAAATAAATATGAAAAAGTCTGAAAAGAAGGATGAGAGAATAAAATCCAAAGAATGGCCTCTAAAGATTGCAACATCATTCTTTGCCAAATAAAGCTACTTTATTCAGCCAAGCATTTCATTTGTTAGGAGGGAGGAGACTTATGCCTTGACTCACATCCACCACCAAGTGTCAAGAGCATCATTATGTCCTACTCATATGGCAACATTTAGAGGCTATATATAAATAAATAGACATCTAATTCCTATGTTTTGGACTTTTTTTTGACTGAAATATGTGGTTGGCATTGGACCACAAAAAATAGATTGTTAGGAATATAATACAAATAGTTATATGATCATTCTAGGCTTAATTTATAAAATTTAATTATACTGATTAAACAATTTTTAATATTGATTAATGAAGCCAGAACTATGATTAAATGTATGCAGATATAATATAATTTGATGACTCTTTTGGTTCCTTAATGTTTTAACTTCTCCTTATTTATAGTACTTTTGAATGTCTTCAAATTTGTAAGAAAAATATATATTAAAATAAATAAAATAGAAATCTGATTAAAAATTCATTTTTTTTTCTAGAAATCTTTGTGGCTATTTATTTATTCCTTAATTTTTTTGTCTGGAATAACCTCACTTGGTTACGTAACATCTGTCATAATTTAACAATTTCTTTTTCTTTTCCTTAATGAACCAAAATTTTTTCGTCGTATCTCTAAAAATTTGTGCATACTATTTCTAATGTAATAAAATAGTTTTAAAGTATTTATAACATTCATATTTCCTCACATCACTACAGATTAACATAGGAAATTTTTCGAAGCAAATGTTACTGTCAGACTTGCATTAGATTTATGGTGAATGTGGACACTTTTTCGGGCCATAAATTTTGAGTTGATTTTTACATTAAAATTTCATCGATTGACTGACACATCAAGTTTACTTAATTGTGTTGATTATTGTTTGACACAAAATAGATGGAGATCGACAACCCGTCATTTCTTTTCTTTCTTCCATCAATTTGTTCCCATTGACACATCTACAGGAGACCGAGACTATCCAGCTTCTACGGCGTTCCAGGGGCATTCCACTGGCAAAATCGCGGCTCTGGAGTCCTCCTATCCTGTATGAATCTCAGGCAATGTTTTTTTCTCCAGTGTGTTGACCCAACCCGCACTTACGTTTATTTTTAATCTCCTTAATTATGTCAGAAAATATATCTCAATTTATATCTAGCAGCTAGTGTGAACACTTGCAATAATTTATGAATTATATAATAGATTTTCATACTAGGGGTACTACGCAAGCATACGTATCGTTTCAAGTAATATATTATTTTCTTTAAAAATCTCAGTATCGATCCCACAAGTAATACAATAACTCTTAAAATCAACTTAAATAAATTCTATTTAAATTACAAATTAAAAAGATGAAAGATTGAAAATGACATGCTTACCAAAAATTACTACTAAAAGAGTTAAAAAGAAGGTAACAACTAAATGTAAAAGCTTACCAAAATATAACAACAAGTTTGGATATTATGAAAAATCTTTTTTCTTTGCAAAGAGATTTTAATCTATGTAGGATTGAAATGATTTAAGACACAATTGAGGTATTATGACAAATAGAGCATGCCTTATACTTTATCCCCTCCCGGTGCTTGCAAAGAACAATAACTAACTTAAGACTGATTCCTTAACATCTCGACTCCACATCAATGCTATCTAGCCTCTCATCTCTAGATACCCCTAGCCTATGTCATCGTAATAATTGAATCTCAGCGTCAGAGTGCTAAACCTTAAGCCAAACTGATAAGAATCTGACCTGTCACTCTAGATCTAACCAATTCTATGCCTATCAAAACTTATCTCCTTATTTATTTGCACTCTTCTTAGGTGATCACAATGACTCTGTTTAGAATGAAGTGTGGTATCCACTAGTTGGGTGAAATCATAACGCTCTCAGGTCATTTTGTTTCTCAATGGATTTTAACTTCACCAGTGGTCAGTTTGTAAAATAAATGAAGATTCAGTGAAAATACCATCACAATTTTTAAGAGTAAAAAGAAATCTTTAAATCATTCTCATCCCAAAAGATTAAGTTTCATATGCAAGAAGAAAGAAAGGGAACTACTCAAAATTCATGGGGATTAAACAAAAGCAAAACATTTGCATTGAAATCTAAGTCTTACAACAAAAACTCAAACACAAATACAAAGTATCTTTTGTCTTCTCCCTAAGCAAACTTCTAGAGTTTCATATAAGTAATCTCCAAACGTCTTCACACTAAAACACACTCATACTTACACTTGAACACAAAATATGAAAAACTTAACTCACTATTGCCGCCCAATTGAAGTTTTGAGGCTCCAAAAGGTCTCTAAACTCGACCAAATCTTTCTCATTAATAAAAAACAGGAAATAACCAAAGGTTGCTTTAAACACCCCTCCAAAATTCAGTTAAATTCGATGTATCTTCTAGAAATGTAGTTACTGACGCTATAACACCAGCTTGAGGCGTTGTAGCGCCCTTCTCGCTTGACGGTGACACTACGACGCCAAGGGGTGGCGCTCAGAAAAATCATCTTTTTTGCTTCATTTTTTTCTCATTTTTTCTAAATATCAATTACATGTACCTGAAACAAAAAACATGAAAAATATATTCATTTAAAGTGCAATATCATTAAAAATGTATATAAAAAGCTTATAAAACATGNGCCACAGAAAAATCAGCTTTTTTGCTTCATTTTTTTCTCATTTTTTCTAAATATCAATTCCATGTACCTGAAACCAAAAACATGAAAAATATATTCATTTAAAGTGCAATATCATTAAAAATGTATATAAAAAGCTTATAAAACATGCACTAAAAAGAGATTATTTTGAGGTAGATCACGTGTCTCTACTTCGTGCAAGAAATTCATTTTTTTCCTTACAAAATATGTAAAATCTGTTATTTTGGTTTTAGTTTTGGAATGAATATGTTTTGTTTTACTTTATATGTGATATTTAAATTTTAGGTGCTAGATATGCAATGCATACCGTTTGTGTTGTTCTAGGGTGAAAATTTAATGTGCGGTAGATATATCCATAATAGTTTTGGTGCTGCTCCTATATTTGAAAACATAAGCATAAAATTAAGTTATATTTTCTTGTGATGCCAACGCTTAGGTGATGAAGTGGCGTAACACTTAGGTGGATGGGTTGGTTTTGCTTTTGTTTTTGAAAAGATTAAAAAAGGTCGCCCGACATTCTTTAGTCAAATTAAACACCGATCATGTGACGATCCTATTATGAATGAATGATTTCAAAATTTGGGGTCTATAGTTCAAAGTAAAATGCTTTATCTAGTTAAGTGGGGATGTTACTAGTCGAATTATGATTGGATATTCAAAGTGGAGCGAAGCAATATGCCTATTATGTGATTGAGAAGTCTCATATATATTTAAAGGAACATTTGATAAGATAGAGGCAAGTCTTTCAATGCTTATGNTTCTTATTGCATGAATATGTCTAAGACATTCACTATGAAACATGGAAGGAAAATTTCTAGTTTGATTGCATCAAAGATTTTTGGGTCTTGATCACCCATTCAAAAGGAACATAGATCCATTTTTCAGAAATATGGCTGAAAGATCAAGTCCTCCCCTTAGGAAGAATGAAGTTGATTTATTGCAGAGGATGAGTGAAGTACCAAAGATCATTGAGAGGCCATAAATAGCTTCAAACGGTCTTTTTGATTTCAGTAACANAATCTGTTATTTTGGTTTTAGTTTTGGAATGAATATGTTTTGTTTTACTTTATATGTGATATTTGAATTTTAGGTGCTAGATATGCAATGCATACCATTTGTGTTGTTCTAGGGTGAAAATTTAATGTGCGGTAGATATATCCATAATAGTTTTGGTGCTGCTCCTATATTTGAAAACATAAGCATAAAATTAAGTTATATTTTCTTGTGATGCCAACGCTTAGGTGATGAAGTGGCGTAACACTTAGGTGGATGGGTTGGTTTTGCTTATGTTTTTGAAAAGATTAAAAAAGGTCGCCCGACATTCTTTAGTCAAATTAAACATCGATCATGTGATGATCCTATTATGAATGAATGATTTCAAAATTTGGGGTCTATAGTTCAAAGTAAAATGCTTTATCTAGTTAAGTGGGGATGTTATTAGTCGAATTATGATTGGATACTCAAAGTGGAGCGAAGCAATATGCCTATTGTGTGATTGAGAAGTCTCATATATATTTAAAGGAACATTTGATAAGATAGAGGCAAGTCTTTCAATGCTTATGTGGATGAGNCTATGTTGGAATACAAGAAGGATAAGAAAGCTCTTTATCAGTTCTGGGAGCACCTAATGACCTCCACGACCACACAGAAGGTTCCCTTGTCCCTTGGGAAATTTTTGCCTTTGGCTTCTTTTTGACGGTCCTTGACGCCACAACCTTTTTCCTCTCCCTCTCTTTTGTGTATGATATTTCCCATAATTCCTCAGTCTTATTACCAAAAGAGCTCAAACACAAAGTTCTATTAACTACTTCCACTTCCAAATACTAGAATAGAAACAACTCTTTGCCCTCAATCATCTCAGCACAAGCCCTCGCGTACTCAAGTAGGGCCTTCAACTTAGACACACCCCATAGAATGGGCTGGATGGAGATTCCCTAACCTTTCTTGTNGGCCTTCAACTTAGACACACCCCATAGAATGGGCTGGATGGAGATTCCCTAACCTTTCTTGTTTGAAACAATCACAATTTGTGATCGTCGGTAGGGTTGTCAAAAAAGCTCGTTGTTCACGAATAGCTTGTGTTTGGCTTGTTCGTTAAGTAAAAGAGTCGAACACGAACAAGTTTTTAAAGCTCCAATTATAAACGAGCCGAACACGAACAACTCTTTGTTTGCTAGTGTTTGGCTCATTTTAGCTCAAAAAAATTTATATAATTATTCATATAATAATATATTATATATATTATTTATATAATAATATATTTTATATCTTTATATCTAAGTTTAAATTGTAACACCTCGTGTGGTAATGTGTTGGTGTCTTCTTTTGCATACATTTGGTTCAGGTTCGAATCCAATACTTTACATTTATTTTTTTTTAAATTTAATTTTAACGAGCCAATTTCGAGCCGAACACGAACACAAATATTTAAATCAAGTCGAACATGAACAAACTATTCACGGCTGATTTCAATCACGAGTCGATTTCGAACACGAGCAGTTTCAAACGAGTCAAATANAAATTTAATTTTAACGAGCCAATTTCGAGTCGAACACGGACACAAATATTTAAATCAAGTCGAACACGAACAAACTATTCACGGCTGATTTCAATCACGAGTCGATTTCGAACACGAGCAGTTTCAAACGAGTCAAATACGAGTCAAGCCTGAGCTTGCTGATGCTCGGCTTGTTTACAACCCTAATCGCTAGTCTTTAATCTTGCTCTCAACCCCAACCAGTCGAAGTATCGAGTCGGATGAGAAGACCGCGTATCTGTCCCAGTCCACTTTAAAACCAAAGAAGTGGAAAAAGAGCTCGATGGACCAGGGAAGCTCCAGTAATTGGAGAAAGATAACAAATGTCACGATGATCGCCATAGATTTTGGTGTCACTTACACTGAGATAATGTCGTAGCGGTTGAAAATTGATCGGAGCTCATGGTAGAGTGGCAGCTATAATTTGAACTTGAACTGGTCTACGGGATGACCAAACTGTTACCAAACGTGTATAACACTCTCTCGTCTTTCTTTGTCAGACTAGGAACTACTGAATCCTCAAAGACAAATGACATTTGAAGGGCTTCTCTTTGTTTGATAGTTACTACAGACGCAACAATGTAGGCTCATGCCAAATAGCTCAAAGGAGTGTTAGGGAGCCAAAGCCGACGAGCAAAAGGAAGAAGGAAGTATAGAAAGTCAAGGGAGAAAAGGATCACTTCGAGAAATAGATAGTGACGTAGGGTTCTTTGGAGCCCGCCAATCCTACTTATAGTACACCACAAAAAGTTGAAAAGACATAGGGGAATAAGGGTCTTTTGCCACATTAACTACAAGAATGGAGTCACCTTTTACACACATTACAATAGACAAAAAATTTATTAAAAAAATTAACCAGAATATTTTTATTTACAATATGAATCCTCTTGGTTATAACTTATTGGATGGAAAGGAAATACCTTATCAAACCATAAACCGCCACTTCAGCTGGAACATAATCAAGCTAAGATAGTTGTTGGTACACTATTTCCCCTCCTAACCAAAATCTATCCACTCTTTCTATTTCAGATTGAAGTCGGGAGACTGAAACCATTTCCCAAATTAGAAACATTTTGGCTCGAAGTGCCTTTACTTCATCTTGAAGAATAAACTTTCGATCGCATATTGCGACAAGTTCTTCCTTTGGTTTTTCCAGCCGTGCATTTCGAGAGTGAGCGCGATCAGCCTCCTGAATCGGTGAAGCCTCAACTTCATGTAGTAGAAGTCCAGTCAAGCTGGAAGGCTACGATGTGTCGATAGCCTCATATGGGTCAACTGTAGGACATACCGCTGTCTCTTTCGGTAGTCCTCTCGAATGTCTAGAACCCTCTGCAGACTCCAATAAGAAATGACCCAACTGGTCATTCCCTCATACTCCCAGCACGTGGCTGCCCGACCCAAAATTCGATCGAGTGTTATCCCAAGCTCCCGAACTTACAGTTATGTACCGACTAAGATGCCCCCATAGTACCTATTTTTCTAGAGGTATAAAATATAATTAGATATATTTCTTTCAAATAAATAGTGACTCATTTCATAAATAAAAGTTACATGATTTTACTGTTTATTACCAAGCTAAACGCTCTCTTCATCTCTCTTGTGCTCTATTTCTCGTAATATATGTATATATATACAACACTTTAATATTATAATTATATAAAAAATGTATGCATAAAAATATATATTTATATTAGAAAACATTAACATTGATTTAAAATTTTTAATTTGATGTCAAATATTTGAATATTTTAAAAATAAATATGAAAAATAAAATATTACTACAAGTGTATTACACATATGAAAATGATTAGACACGTCCTGTAAATCCGCAAAATTTACTATTCACATACAAAATAATATATTACACATAACGTTGGAGAGAGAATTTTTTTGGTAAATATTTACGTGGGAGAAGTTATATAATGTATTAAAAATAGGATGGGAGCACTTGTCCATCTGCCGTTGTACGTTTCAGCCTCCTTTTTTGGACGCGCCTGTCACCGTCCTCTCCACTAGATTGCATGCNAAGTGTATTACACATATGAAAATGATTAGACACGTCCTGTAAATCCGCAAAATTTACTATTCACATACAAAATAATATATTATACTTAACGTTGGAGAGAAAATTTTTTTGGTAAATATTTACGTGGGAAAAGTTATATAATGTATTAAAAATAGGATGGGAGCAGTTGTACATCTGCCTTTGTGCGTTTCAGCCTCCTTTTTTGGACGCGCCTGTCACCATCCTCTCCACTAGATTGCATGCCGTGCAATGAGTCTCATGGCACGTTTTTTTTTTTTTTTTTAATGTTTTTGTGATTTTTTGAGGAACGAGTATTCAAATATAATGCAAACTATTGTTTTGAGGAACTAGATTGTATTTCGCAAACCGCTCTTGTTTGACTCGTTAAAAAGGTCGTGTTCGACTCGTTTGCTAAGTTAATCTGCCGAACACGAACAACACAAATAAATATTTGTTCGTTCATGTTTGACTTTTTTTAGCTCGAAATACTACTAATCAGTTATATATATATATATATATATATTTGATGAGTAGTATTTTTTTTAAAAAAAATTAATTGACTACAAAGCTACAAAGATTTATAAACAACTTAAAGTATTAATTAAGAAAATAGAATAAAAATTATTAAATTAGATTCAAATGATGTTTTAAATCNTTTTTGAGGAACTAGATTGTATTTCGCAAACCGCTCTTGTTTGGCTCGTTAAAAAGGTCGTGTTCGACTCGTTTGCTAAGTTAATCTGCCGAACACGAACAACACAAATAAATATTTGTTCGTTCTTGTTTGACTCTTTTTAGCTCGAAATACTACTAATCAGTTATATATATATATATATTTGATGAGTAGTATTTTTAAAAAAAAATTAATTGACTACAAAGCTACAAAGATTAAAAACAACTTAAAGTATTAATTAAGAAAATAGAATAAAAATTATTAAATTAGATTCAAATGATGTTTTAAATCTTGTCCAATCCATAACATCTCATGGCTACATGATTAGGGTTGTCAAAACGACTCTTTGTTCGTGAACGACTAGTGTTTGGCTCGCTAAGCAAACGAGCCGAACACAAACACACTTTTTGAGCTCGAAATATAATTGAGCCGAACAGGAGCAGAGCCTGTGCTAGCTCGTGTTCGGCTAGTTTACAGCCCTAATTGTGAAATTAGGAGTTTTTGAATCAAAGCAATTCATATACAATGAATACTTTACTAAAACTCATCCATAACTAGAAAAAAAAATTAAACATAAATTTCATAATAATATTATTCAAATTCAAATACATAATTTTGAAGTATTTATTAATTAAATTAACTGATTTTTCTTTTTTTTAAATGCTAATACATGAATGAGTGGAGTTCAAAGGGTAAAATTGGGTCTAATACATGAATGATGAAACTTCTTTAAATCTAAAATGCTTAAGCATATATAATTGCTTATTATCAACTTACTTTAAGCTAAGGCTTTTGCATGTATACAATGTGGGGAAACTGAGGGTAATTAATAATCTCTAATTAAAATTGAACTTCATGTGTGTGGTTCAATGGGTAACATTAGGCACCACCACAACATATGAATGGTAAAGCTTATTTAAAGCTCAAATGGTCAGGCATTTATAATTATTTACTACTAACAAATTTTATGTTGAGACATTTGTGTATGCACTCAGATGTCAAATTCAAATTTTTTATTTAGATGAGAGGGCAATTCGATCATTTCTCCCTTCTGAAAGAAAGTAATTGACACACATAAAATAATAAAAAAAATTAAAAAATTGTGTTGTGTAAAAGTAAATGCAAATTTCATCTATTAGAAGTGACTACTTTTGTAATAATATAAATAATAATAACATATAAGGTGATTTATTAAAATATAAGATGTTTTTTAATAAGAGTNGTGAATACTTTACTAAAACTCATCCATAACTAGAAAAAAAAAATTAAACATAAATTTCATAATAATATTATTCAGATTCAAATACAAAATTTTGAAGTATTTATTAATTAAATTAATTGATTTTTCTTTTTTTTTAAATGCTAATACATGAATGATTTTAGTTCAAAGGGTAAAATTGGGTCTAATACATGAATGATGAAACTTCTTTAAATCTAAAATGCTTAAGCATGTATAATTCCTTATTATCAACTTACTTTAAGCTAAGGCTTTTGCATGTATACAATGTGGAGAAACTGAGGGTAATTAATAATCTCTAATTAAAATTGAACTTCATGTGTGTGGTTCAATGGGTAACATTAGGCACCACCACAACATATGAATGGTAAAGCTTATTTAAAGCTCAAATGGTCAGGCATTTATAATTATTTACTACTAACAAATTTTATGCTGAGACATTTGTGTATACACTCAGATGTCAAATTCAAATCTTTTACTTAGATGAGAGGGCAATTTGATCATTTCTCCCTTCTGAAAGAAAGTAATTGCCACACATAAAATAATAAAAAAAAATTAAAAAATTGTGCTGTGTAAAAGTAAATGCAAATTTCATCTATTAGAAGTGACTAATTTTGTAATAATATAAATAATAATAACATATAAGGTGATTTATTAAAATATAAGATGTTTTTTAATAAGAGTTAAAGATATCAATTGAGCTATATTGAATATCAATTTAATCTTTTAAGAACCTAATTTAGAAAGATATTCTAATTATAAAGACAAAATACATAGATATTAAGCTTCGCTACTAATTGGAATAATTCTTTATCATATATAATCACATGTTTATAAAGTTATAATATTTAAAAACTATTTCAATAATTAGATTTGATCTAAAAGTTAATCTATAATTAAGAATATTAAAAAAACTATTAGTTTATACATTTTCTATAATTGCTTTTTACATAACATTAGACATAAATACGTCTGCATGTAATCCGAGCTCAAATAATCTTAAAATGAATTTTAAAAATTTTATTTAAAATAGTGAAAAGCTAGCAAANTTTTATACATTTTCTATAATTGCTTTTTACATAACATTAGACATAAATATGTCTGTATGTAATCCGAGCTCAAATAATCTTAAAATGAATTTTAAAAATTTTATTTAAAATAGTGAAAAGCTAGCAAATACACACCACACAATTTTGATCTATTTAAATATTTAAAATATTTGATATTTATTTACATGACAATTTTAGTGTCATATTCATAACAAAATATATGCATAAATTTTCATATTTTATATTGAAAAAAAAATAATATTATTTATAATTTAGAAGTGATGCTACAATTCATTTATTAAGTTACATTAGTTATGTAAATATCTAAAAATTATATGATATTTATTTATAAAAAAAATATGCATTTATTAACATTTTTAAAATTATATATAAATCATGCAATTATTCACAATATTAATATATATATTGTTTATAAAATCTTAAAATACTAAAAAAAAAAATGAAAAAGTGAAATGTAGTAGTGAAGGGTTTGGGAATCAATAAAGCAAGGAAATGACAAGTGCTTTTAAGGTCATGCAAAATAAATAAACAAAATACAGTGTGATGTTACAATAGGTGTCCAACTTATGCACGGAATATATCTTGCCAAACAGAAAGCAGGGAACACGGAGAAAAAGCAACGCAGACGCACCACCAACGCACTTATCGAGGCAAACAAACCACTCTTCCAAACGCTTACTTAGCAGCCTAGAATAATTGGGATTTGCAAGTAATCAAACGATTTCGAGAACACTTTACCAAACGACCTAATGCTTTATCTCGCATGCTGTTTCTCTCTGAAATTCGAGAAAAATAAATAATTTTTATGAATTTATATATTTAATNAACAAACCACTCTTCCAAACGCTTACTTAGCAGCCTAGAATAATTGGGATTTGCAAGTAATCAAACGATTTCGAGAACACTTTACCAAACGACCTAATGCTTTATCTCAGAAAAAATATTACCTCAGGAGTACTGATGCATCAGTACTCCAATGAGGGGGTGCCACGTAGGCACCACAGTGGGACCATTGCCTACGTGACACCCCCTCATTGGAGTACTNTATATTTAATATTAAAAAATTGATATTTATTTATGTAGTATTTAAGTGTGATAATTAATTAAACAAGAACTCAACACACACTCATGTAAAAGAAAATAACCATTAATATCTTCAGAAGATATTACGTTGAATGACACTAAAGAGACAAAACCACAGGGTCTGACATAGATGTAAAAATTTACTANATCTCGCATGCTGTTTCTCTCTGAAATTCGAGAAAAATAAATAATTTTTATGAATTTATATATTTAATATTAAAAAATTGATATTTATTTATGTAGTATTTAAGTGTGATAATTATATGTATTATCTTCTTGGACAAGAACTCAACACACACTCATGTAAAAGAAAATAACCATTAATATCTCCAGAAGATATTACGTTGAATGACACTAAAGAGACAAAACCACAGGGTCTGACATAGATGTAAAAATTTACTANTCTGCATACTTAACAATTTATCGCTCATCATTCAAAAAAATTTACTTTTTTATTGGTTATTTTTATTTGTTGAGGTTTAAGAAATCATCAAATTTGTGGAGTGTATAGTATTGGTTGCAATAGTGTATTATTTATTTATGCAAAATATAAAAATTGATATTCAATATTATATATTGCATTCATGAGAAAACAAGAGAAAAATATACACACACTTTGGACTGTTTGGCTACTAGTCGAATGCTTGAAAATTTATTTGATGGATGACTTCGTTTCATGAGAAGTTAATTATAATTTCAATTTTTAAAACCTTTAATATGGCTTAAAATTCAATAAATTCATGTATTGTAATTATTCTTGCTATTTCTATTGCTTGATCCATGGTTAAATGATTATGAAGGCGAACACCTTGTATAATCCCACTTTCACACGAGGGATAGGAGAGCTTTTGTGTCATTACATTTATTTTCCTTATTATTTATATATGCACACAAAATAACGCCAAGCAATTCTTGGAAGAATAAGATATATGTAATAATTCCTTCTGATTAAGTGTTATATAATAATTTTAAAAAATATCACTAGTTTCATTAATTCTAGAATTTAAGGTTGTATTGCACTGGGCAAAATTTAGTAGAATTAAAAAAGTACTAAAAAAATTTAATATATATGGAAGTGTTTCATATAAAGTATATGGAAGTGTTGCATAAAAAATTTTATGGTATATGGNCCACCTCACTGCCCCATTTAACAGTGACAATCACAAATGCGGTCTCTGAATGTACAGAATCTTTAGATGGATGTCGTCGGTATGTTTTGAATTAGTCCATGATTCCAAATAGCACATTGCTCATAATAATCTACTAAAGGAAATAGTAAAAGCAGGATGAGAACTAGTAAAAAACCAATTTGCCTAAAAAAAAGAGAGAAAATATTAACACTTAATCAATAAATTATTATAATTTAACATAAATCTCGATGCAAAGTTTGAATAATAGACGATCAAAATTCAAATTCAAGATCATTTAGAGTCTAATTTCAGTGAGTTTAAAGTCAAACCGGCGGTCTCAAAATTAATTTAGTTGAATGATCAAATGAACTCCAAAGTTAACAAATTTATGTCAAATCGAGAGTCTAAGCTCGCTTAATTCTAAGATTTTTAGAGCCTCAAATTATTGATAACTCTCTTATGATCAAAGAGGGCCAGCATGTGTTGTTGGAATAGGTGGCTA
Source organism: Phalaenopsis hybrid cultivar (assembly GCA_002079205.1). Classification (NCBI taxonomy): domain Eukaryota; kingdom Viridiplantae; phylum Streptophyta; class Magnoliopsida; order Asparagales; family Orchidaceae; genus Phalaenopsis; species Phalaenopsis hybrid cultivar. Next base: position 35,275 of record JXCR01146676.1, read on the forward strand.
TGAGAGTTATTCGCCGAATGACCAAATTGCCTCTCCCCTAGAGACTATAAATAGACCCATTTCTTTACTTGAAAGGGGGAAGATAACGAGTCAAATTTGAATATTATTTCAGACTTAAAACATGATGAAAACTTTAAGCCTTCGTGGGCTTCGACCACCACCCACCAATTGCCTTCGACCACCGCCCCTCAGTCACCGTTGACCAATCTCGGCCACCCCTTGCTTGTCGTCATTAGTGAGCTCTATTTGCTTACGAAGTATTCGTAATGCGGTGTAATGTACTATCCCTAATACGGTGTAATGATATATCCCGAATACAGTGTAACAAAATATCCTGACTACGATGTAATGNGAACGAGTCAAATTTGAATATTATTTCAGACTTAAGACACGATGAAAACTTTAAGCCTTCGTGGTCTTCGACCACCACCCGCCAATTGCCTTCGACCACCGCCCCTCAGTCACCGTTGACCAATCTCGGCCACCCCTTGCTTGTCGTCATTAGTGAGCTCTATTTGCTTACGAAGTATTCGTAATGCGGTGTAATGTACTATCCCTAATACGGTGTAATGATATATCCCGAATACAGTGTAACAAAATATCCTGACTACGATGTAATGAAGTAACTCAAATACAGTATTACAAATAACATTGTATTGAAGATCCGACATTGTCTCGATGGAAATAAAGATTGTGATGCGGATGTCAGGTATTGCCGACCAATATCAGATACTGTCTGTATGATATTCATCCTTAATACATGGGTGAAAAGGACAAGTCTCAAGTATCAGTCGGTGTCTTTAATAAGGGATTGACGGTTGTCCTTAATATTTATGATAGATTCTTTTGATAGTTGTCCTTCTATAAGTGCGTTGGGCTATCATTTCAAGGAAATTGAGTGGGCTCGATTCACCTACTTTGGCTGGTAGGCTCGATTCAACCACTTTATTAAGTGAGCTTTATTCAGCCACTTCATTGATTGGACTTGAATCAGCAGCTACTTCAATAGGTGTGTTTGATTCGCTAAAAGAAGTTTAACAAAAGTTTCTATGTATCAGTGTCTATGAATTCAATTAATACATCATTTATTAGCTCACACAAATTTTTATTCTAATGTCGTTTAGCTAATGTTTGCGTGTACTGTTAGCGATTCAATTGGTGGATTTTAAAAGGATTGGTTCATAATGTTTAATTGCAGAAAATTGGCCTCCTACTCGGTGTGTTTCCTTAAAATTGATGCAAACTATGATCTATTATTGTAAATGAATCATTATTTACAATTAGTATGTAAAGTTCAATGATTTATGTAATTTAGACATGTGAGAAGATGAACAAGTAATAAACTTTATATATAGATGTATTGTCGCATGTTAGAGGATTTTTTTACAGTATAGTGATATATCAAATTTCTGGTGTTGTATAAAGATACACAGATAAAAACCGACAGAGAGAACAACATGAGTTATTATATGAAATATCCAAAATGATAAAAACTATGAAGCAAAGCCTAATGCAGGTTACAAGCTTTTTCTAGATCTTAAATGGTTGGAAGCAATATTACACAAGTGGGAGTTATCCATGTGACTTTGGCTAGTGAAGTGTCAGAGTACATTAGAGGAAGTGGTGGCGGCCCCTCTGTTGTGAAGGGCGATCCAGCAGTGGCAGTGACTAGATGTCGATGGTCTGACGAGGACTATTATGGTGATTAGACAATGATGATCCGTTGAAGGCAACAACTTGACGGCAGTGGTCAAATAGTGATGATTAAACGGTAGTGGTAACTAANACAGTGGCAGTGACTAGATGTCGATGGTCTGACGAGGACTATTATGGTGATTAGACAGTGATGATCCGTTGAAGGCAACAACTTGACGGCAGTGGTCAAATAGTGATGATTAAACGGTAGTGGTAACTAAATAGTTGTAGTTCGACGGCCTTGATGATGGTCGTCGAGCAACAGTGGTCCGATGGTGGCTAAGACCCAATGGCGGTGGTATAGCGACAACAAAGGTGATGTCCGGGCAACGATGGTCCGGTGGAGGTGACAACCAGACAACAATACTCAAGCGACGATGACGGTGGTGGTCAGACAACATTGGTCTGATGACGACTGTGACCGGACATCGGTGGTCTAGCGGTAACGACTTTGGTGGCCGGACAAGGGTGGTCCGACAGCGGCGGGGGCCCGACNTCGGTGGAGGTGACGGCCAGACAACAATACTCAAGCGATGATGACGGTGGTGGTCAGACAACATTGGTCTGACGACGACTGTGACAGGACATCGGTGGTCTAGCGGTAACGACTTTGGTGGCCGGACAAGGGTGGTCCGACAGCGGCGGGGGCCCGACGATGGTGGTGTAGCAGTGGTGTAGATTTGGAACTCTCAAGAGCTTGGACTTAGAGCTCCTTCAACCTTATTCTTCCTTCGTGTCCCCTTTCATGAAATGAGTGGCGGTCTAATTATAATTTTCATAGTGACATCTTTCATAAATATGATATAAATCTGCCTAAAATAGCTGAATAAAAAAAAATCATTAAGATAATNGGAGCTTGGACTTAGAGCTCCTTCAACCTTCTTCTTCCTTCCTATCCCCTTTCATGAAATGAGTGGCGGTCTAATTATAAATTTCTTAGTGACATCTTTCATAAATATGATATAAATCTGCCTAAAATAGCTGAATAAAAAAAAATCATTAAGATAATTTTATAAATGGCTTGGAGAAAGTCGGCCATGGGAAATAGATATAGTTCTGTCACACTCAATTGAATGACTAGTGTGACTGCGTTCTGAGCAATGGCCGGATGCTCTTGAACTTTCATCATGTGATTCATTCTTATCTTTTCTCTCCTCCAATTTTATGCTAAGCAAATCATATTCCTCTGTGACTTGATTTATGGCTCATCAGTTGAACAAGCATATAACTTTTTGAGAAATATAAGCTAGATAAATTTAATTTTTACTTATAAAATATTTAAATCTTCGATATTATATAAAAATCACTAATTTAACTTTTTTTTTAAATTAAATATAAAAATGATATATTGAAGTAAAATATTTGAATATTGTTTATCAAATCACTTATTTTCCAGTTGAAACACCCAGCCACAGAATTTTCTATTTGCTTTTATTGCAGCAGAGATTTTTCTTCACTGTTGAGAGCCACAGTTTGGGTTTTTTAAGGCCTATATTTTCTTTTTCTGTCACCAATATCCTTCTTCCGTCTAAACCAAGGGTGGCAGGCACGAGAGTTTCTACTTTCCTGTCACTCTTTCCTTCTTTTCATGCCAGCAGGAGGAGGCAGCCAGGCCCCTCATAGCTCGAGCTTCAGCCATGGTTGCTGACACAGTACAGATTTGAAGAAGGCTGCTTATTTCCTTCCTTCACATTACCTGCTACAATCCATGAGTGGGAAAAAAGAGAAGAGAAACAACCTCTTCTATTGACTCCATTAGACCTCATCCATTACATTGTTTCTTTGTCTTTGGAGGATTTTGGCTTTATGGGATCAAGGAAGAAAACAAGCTTTGTGCTTCTCTTGGTTTTGCTCTGCTTCTGTGCTTCTTCATTCGCCTTTCTCTCTCCCAAAGGTGTAAATCCTGAAGGTTTGTTTTTTGAGTATTTGTATCTCTTTTACTTATTACGTTTATGTTGGTAATGAAATAGTTTTCAAGTTCTGTGTTTTTTGGTATAGTTATGGCTTTGATGGGTATTAAAGCCAATCTAAAGGTTCCTCATGATGTGCTGGACAACTGGGATCAGGACTCTGTTGATCCTTGCAGCTGGAATATG
>JXCR01146677.1:0-16555 GCA_002079205.1 Phalaenopsis hybrid cultivar
AAGCTATATTTTAAATAATTATTGAAGATAAATTATTTTTAAATTAACACTCAAAATTCTTCTTGTTCAAGTGCTTTTATCAAAATATATACAATAAATCCATGTAAGCTAATAATCATTGACCCTTTTAGATATTGCTTTAGTTGTTAGGATATACATAAGAGTATCTCATCAATACTCTAATATGTGCTTGCAGGGGCTCAAACTCAAACTTATAATGGCATTCATCAAATAAACTTGTCTTCCTATTATTTTTAGTTGAAGCAACACTTTTATCTATGCTATTGATGTCAAAAATATATAAAACATCTTCTCTAAAAGCAATAAGAAGACTGATTTTTATTGTAACAAGAAGTGAATTTATCACCCACAGCATGTGTGGCTATACTCCTTAACACTAGGGTTGTCAAAACGGCTCGTTGTTCGCGAACAGCTCGTGTTCGGCTCGTTAATTTCGTTTGATAACTTAACGAATATATATATATATATATATATATATATATATANCATCATGAACATAGAATGTTATTCATCCTTCCCTCTCTCCCTCCTAACCATGTTCTTTTTCAGAATATTATTATGTTATTCATAAGATTGTTTGATATATGCTACTCTTTGATGTAAAATTTTTTTCCTCAATTGGCTCCATAGTAGATTGAGGTCATTCAACTAAATCACTCATGTATGTGATTCTTTATACATTGTGACTTCTCTCTCTCTTAGAGTAATTGAGCCATGATATTTCCAAACCATTATGAACTATCGATGCAAGTGCCATCTCACTTTCAGGATAAACATGTTTACACCCTAAATATCATCCATGAAGAGTCCATCATAGCTCGTGACAAAAGAAATTATGGTAAAATAAAATTATCACGAGGATGATGCTTCCTTTGTCTCATCTGCGACTTGATCCAATGTGACATGTAGGAGAACCTTTTGAAGTGATATGCTTGCCATTAATGAACAAGTTGGCACTGTGCCTTCTTAGCAGTCGGTGATTAGAGTGTTTTGAATTCAAATATCCTAGTTGAATAAAAAACCCTCTACCAACTCTCCTAGAGGTTTTGCACACTCCATTGAAGTTCAAGTCTCCACTTCCCGAGTTTCATTCTGGTCATATCAACACCTTTTAAAGTGGTATCCCTCCGTATGACATATCAAATGTCTTCAAACGTCATATCTTTGTTATCTTCAAAGAGCTTGAGTTGAGTTGGTTCCATTTCTTATCCTCGTCTAATATTTGTTTTGTTGAAGAGATTTTCTTTCTCTTAGGGTCTGTTTGGGGAAGCTNTTGCTTATTGCATTCCATATGCATTGTTGACCTAGATGTATTCTTTTGCGTCATTTTAGTCGAATGGATGGTAATTTAACTCTTACTTTGATAAGGATTACTATTATAAATACCAATATGTTGGCTCATTTCAAGGATTCTTCGAGCATCTAGTACTCTTTTAGCATCATGAACATAGAATTTTATTCATCCCTCCCTCTCTCCCTCCTGACCATGTTTTTTTCGGAATATTATTATGTTATTCATAAGATTGTTTGATATATGCTACTCTTTGATATAAAAATTTTGTTCTCAATTGGCTCCATAGTAGGTTGAGGTCGTCGTTCAACTAAATCACTCATGTATGTGATTCTTTATACATTGTGACTTCTCTCTCTCTCTTAGATTAATTGAGCCATGATATTTCCAAACCATTATGAACTATCGATGCATGTGCCATCTCACTTTTTAGGATAAACGTGTTTACACCCTAAATATCATCCATGAAGAGTCCATAGCTCGTGACAAAAGAAATTATGGTAAAATAAAATTTTCAAGAGGATGATGGTTCCTCTGTCTCATGTGCGACTTGATCCAATGTGGCATGTAGGAGAACCTTTTGAAGTGATATGCTTGCCATTAATGAACAAGTTGGCACTGTGCCCTCTTAGCAGTTTGTGATTAGAGTGTTTTGAATACAAATATCCTAGTTGGATAAAAGACCCCCCTCTACTAACTCTCCCAAAGGTTTTGCACACTCCATTGAAGTTCAAGACTCCATTTCCCGAGTTGTATAAAGGTACCACTAATCATTCCGGTCATATCAACACCTTTTAAAGTGTTATCCCTCCATATGACATATCAAATGTCTTCAAACGCCATATCTTTGTTATCTTCAAAGAGCTTGAGTTGAGTTGGTTCAATTTCTTATCCTCGTCTAATATTTGTTTTGTTGAAGAGATTTTCTTTCTCTTAGGGTCTGTTTGGGGAAGCTACAACTGTTTAAAGAAGCACTCGCAAAGCTGTTGAAGAAGAATGTGCTGCTCAAAAAGCCGCGGTGACTATTGCAAATTTTTTTATTATTTTTTGAAAAAGTTAGATCGCAGTTTTATAGCAGCCTGCGATCTTATAGCAACCACTGCAGATAACAATGTCTGGTGGGAAAACACAGCTTTCAACTATAGTTTTTTGAAAATATTGGCTAAACACAAATTTGTCCAACAGGAAAAAATACGGTGTGGCACCGCGCCACCGCTGCCCCAAATGCACCCTTAGTTTTTCCAATCCAAGGTGCCTTTGAAGGCTTCCTAGTTTTTTTGTATCAAGCAGAATGAAGTAAAAGCCTGAGGGTTTCAAATTGGGTTCGCAGGTCGGGTTTGAATGTAACTCGAAATTAACTTGAGCAGAAGCTACCTGACCTAAACCCAACACAAATAATAAATTGTTCATAAAGTTTAACTAAATCTTGACTCATATTGACTCAAGTTAAGAGATCATTCTCGGGTTGACATGCCAAATTTTTATCCATTTTGCATTAGCAGGTCAACCCTAAATTAATCTGAAAAAGTAAATGGATTGAGATTCTTGACTTGAATCTTACCCATCCATGATAAACTTGACCCTTCTCAAAATAAATAATTATTTTTTAGTCTTATTTGTGAGGTTCTGAAAATCAGATCGGACACTTCTCCGCTGGAAACTCCCCATGCCAGCCTTTGCATGCTTTTTAATGGAGGAGGACAATTCTCCACTGACGTAAGCGAATCACGGACGAGGAAACCGGCCGGCGGTTCGATTGGTTTTTGGGTTGGACCTTTTGCCGGTTCCTTGCAAATCCAGCCGGTCCAGTCCAAATTTCAAAATGCTGTTTATTTGAGTTGTGCCTCATTTTGATTTCTGATCATAAAAAATTCAATTTAATTGCTCCTGTTTTAGTATGTCACAACAATCTTAATCCCAATTTCAATTTATTTTCATAAATCCTTTACTTATTTCAATCAAATATTTTATAAGATATAAATTTTAATCAAAAATTAAATGCTGAAATGTATTTTTGAAATTACACACCTTTAATAGTTTAATAATTTATTTACATTTATACCACCTTAATCTTCTTTTAATATCACATATTCACATTTATTATAAAGACGTTGGTGGGTAATTTCTTATTAATGCGCGTCGTATGTGCTACTCTACATGTGTCATTAAATCACCGAAAGAAGAATTACAAAGTGACAAAAAAAAGGTTCAATTTATAAAGAAAAAGTTCGCCTTAGCATTAAATATTTTTTTTATTAAAATAAATTTACAGTGAAAATGCGACTAAATTAATATATCATATATTTTTTTAACTATTATTTTTCCTTTTTCCGTGTTCATTTTGACGGTGGCCTAATTTTAATGGTAGACGTTGTTGAAATGACAAGTTTGAAAAAACAAAAAATCGTGGCTGAGCAATTTTGATTTTTTTATTGGAATAAAATGTAAAAATAGTTTTAATTATTTATAAAAATACCAACTTGATCCCTTCATCTTCTAAATAGGGGCTAGATTAATCCCAATAGAAGATTTATTGGAGATCCGATTTAGGGTTCGTTTGGGGGCAGCTTATTTGGTGCGGTGGCATTTTGAAAACACATCTGATCTGTTTGGGTAAATTGCGTTTAGGCAGCTTATGCGTTTTGAAAACACTGAAAGCAGCGTTTTCACACCCCACATAGGTGCGGTGATGACTTTCTAGCAGCGGTCTAGCTTTTCCAAAAAATTAAAAATTTGTAATAGTCATCGCACCTAGTTTATCAACAAATTACATGTAGTGTGGTAGTTCATAGTTTTAAAAAAAAGAGCAATTACTTGCAGGAAACCTGAAACTTCTTATTTACAGATCGACCGCTCTCTTTCATCTGTTTTTCAAATTCTCACTCAAATATCAAAATTCATGATAAAATTTCACGCATATCTTTTCATTTTTTTTTTCAAACTCTCAAAAGTTTGATTGTGGCATGCGCTACAAAATATCGATTGTACAAAATGTGTTCATATAAATAAGATATAAAATGAAGATCAGAAGGAGACAGTCCATTTGGACTCTCCCCTAGGATCCCTCGACAGTGAAGTTTTGACTCACTCTACTTTTTTCTCTCTTTTTCACTCGACTCTTACTCTCGAGACGTGTTCACAAAGAGACAATCAGGATTCAACAGCAGTANTAAATCAGGAATTCCTCCTCTGCCTCTCGCACGAGAACAACTACCTCTCCAAAGCCGTCGCGCCTCGCCAAACTGCTCAGGTCCTCCTGCTTTGCGAACTCCCGAACAGGAAACTCCCCGAACCCTTCTCTGCGCGATCTCCACCTCTTCCCTCTGGCCGAGCTGCTTGTNCGCACGAATGCTTTGGTATTTACATGCATACTACTTTGATGTTCTAAATTTATGCTTGAAAATTATGTATTTCACTTATAAAAAGTGATAATGATGCTCCTTTTGTTTTGATATTAAAGATTTAAATGTTTTGTGTGTAAATATGAAAGTTTAGATGTGAGATATGTAAATACATAAGAATTGTGTGCTATGTACCTCTGATTACTATTTAATAATAACATCTTAGGACGTATCGAGGCTTTCAACATCTGTCGGCTATTGTGTCATTTGTTGTATATGACAATAATGCAAACTTTCTTATGTTCTTGAACACTTTTTTTAGGTTGCTTATTGCATTTCATATGCATTGGTGACCTGTGATGTATTCTTTTGCGTCATTTTACTCGAATGGATGGTAATTTAACTGTTACTTTGATAAGGATTATTATTATAAATACCAATGTGTTGGCTCGTTTCAAGGATTCTTCGAGCATCTAGTACTCTTTTAGCATCATGAACCTAGAATGTTATTCATCCTTCCCTCTCTCCCTCCTAACCATGTTCTTTTTCGGAATATTATTATGTTATTCATAAGATTGTTTGATATATGCTACTCTTTGATATAAAAAACTTTTTCCTCAATTGGCTCCATAGTAGATTGAGGTCGTTCAACTAATGTATATAAAAAACTTTTTCCTCAATTGGCTCCATAAATCACTCATGTATGTGATTCTTTATACATTGTGACTTCTCTCTTTCTTAGAGTAATTGGGCCATGATATTTCCAAACCATTCTAAACTATCGATGCATGTGCCATCTCACTTTCGGGATAAACGTGTTTAAACCCTAAATATCATCCATGAAGAGACCATCATAGCTCGTGACAAAAAAAATTATGGTAAAATAAAATTATCATAAGGATGATGATTCCTCTGTCTCATGTGCGACTTGATCCAATGTGACATGTAGGAGAACCTTTTGAAGTGATATGCTTGCCATTAATGAACAAGTTGGCACTGTGCCTTCTTAGCAGTTTGTGATTAGAGTGTTTTGAATACAAATATCCTAGTTGGATAAAAGACCATCTACCAACTCTCCTAGAGGTTTTGCACACTCCATTGAAGTTCAAGATTCCACTTCTCGAGTTGTAAAAAGGTACCGCTTATCATTCTGGTCATATAAACACCTTTTAAAGTGTTATCCCTCCATATGACATATCAAATGTCTTCAAACGCCATATCTTTGTTATCTTCAAAGAGTTTGAGTTGAGTTGGTTCAATTTCTTATTCTCGTCTAATATTTGTTTTGTTGAAGAAATTTTCTTTCTCTTAGGGTCTGTTTGGGAAGCTGCAACTGTTTAAAAAAGCACTTGCGAAGCTGTTGAAGAAGAATGTGCTGCTCAAAAAGCTGCGGTGATTATTGCAAATTTTTTTTAATTTTTTGAAAAAGTTAGATCGCAGCTTTATAGCAGCCACTGTAGATAACAATGTCTGGTGGGAGAACACAGCTTTCAGCTATAGTTTTTTTGAAAATGTTGGCTAAACACAAATTTGTCGAACAGGAAAAAAATACGGTGTGGCACCGCGCCACTACCGCACCGCTGCCCCAAATGCACCCTTAGTTTTTCCAATCCAAGGTGCCTTTGAAGGCTTCCTAGTTTTTTTTTATCAAGCAGAATGAAGTAAAAGCTTGAGGGTTTCAAATTGGGTTCGCGGGTCGGGTTTGAATGTAACTCGAAATTAACTTGAGCAGAAGCTACCTGACCTAAACCCAACACGAATATTAAATTGTTCATAAAGTTTAACTAAATCTTGACTCATATTGAGTCAAGTTAAGAGATCATTCTCGGGTTGACATGCCAAATTTTTATCCATTTTGCATTAGCAGGTCAACCCTAAATTAATCTGAAAAAGCAAATGGATTGAGATTCTTGACTTGAATCTTACCCGTCCATTATAAACTTGACCCTTCTCAAAATAAATAATTATTTTCTAGTCTTATTTGCGAGGTTCTGAAAATCAGACTGGACATTAAACTGATAAAAAGAGGTTAAAGATTCAATTCAACAGAATAACATAATAAATTATAAATTTATTTAATAGTCATATAATAAATACATATTATTTAAATTACTATTTTAATAATAATTTTAAAAGAACATTTAAAATTTAAAATAATTAACTTTTTATCTGGACTTTTATCATTTTCCTTCTCAAAACTCCTTTTTTTAATTCCTTACACTCGTTGGCTACGTCTCTAATATCTTTCTTCTCCGTTGGAAACTCCCCATGCACAGCCTTTGCATGCTTTTTGTCTCTGCCTTTCTTCTAATGGAGGAAGACAATTCTCCACTGACGTAAGCCAATCACGGACGAGGAAACCGGCCGGCGGTTCGATTTGTTTTTGGGTTGGACCTTTTGCCGGTTCATTGCAAATCCAGCCGGTCCAGTCCAAATTTCAAAATGCTGTTTATTTGAGTTGTGCCTCATTTGACTTCTGATCATAAAAAATTCAATTTAATTGCTCCCGTTTTAGTATGTCACAACAATCTTAAGCCCAATTTCAATTTATTTTCATGAATCCTTTACTTATTTCAATCAAATATTTTATAAGATATAAATCTTAATTTTTAATTTTATTTGACATGAAATTAAAATGAAATAAGAAATTTAAATTAAATTTCATTTTTTTTATTTGTTTGATTAAATAAAAATTAAAGTCCAAATAAAAAACTGAAAATTGAATATTAAAGTTTTAAAAATTAAATGCTGAAATGTATTTTTGAAATTACACACCTTTAATAGTTTAATAATTTATTTACATTTATACCACCTTAATCTTCTTTTAATATCACATATTCACATTTATTATAAAGACGTTGGTGGGTAATTTCTTATTAATGCGCGTCGTATGTGCTACTCTACATGTGTCATTAAATCACCGAAAGAAAAATTACAAAGTGACAAAAAAAAGGTTCAATTTATAAAGAAAAAGTTCGCTTTAGCATTAAATATTTTTTTTATTAAAATAAATTTACAATGAAAATGCGACTAAATTAATATTTCATATATTTTTTTAACTATTATTTTTCCTTTTTCTGTGTTCATTTTGACGGTGGCCTAATTTTAATGGCAGACGTTGTTGAAATGACATGTTTGAAAAGAACAAAAAACCGTGGCTGCTGCGCAATTTTGATTTTTTTATTGGAATAAATTGTCAAAATTGTCTTTAATTATTTATAAAAATACCAACTTGATCCCTTCATCTTCTAATTAGGGGCTAAATTAATCCCAAAATAAGATTTATTGGAGATCCGATTTAGGGTCCGTTTGGGGGCAGCTTATTTGGTGCGGTGGCGTTTTGAAAACACATCTGATCTGTTTGGGTAAATTGCGTTTAGGCAGCTTATGCGTTTTGAAAACACTGAAAGCAGTGTTTTCACATCACACGTAGATATGTGCGGTGACAACTTTCTAGCAGCGATTTGACTTTTCTATAAAATTAAAAAATTGTAATAGTCACCGTACCTAGCTTATCAACAGATTATTTTTAATCAGTTTATCAGCAAATTATTCAATCAGCTGCAGCTGCCCCAAACAAACCCTTAATGGATATTATATGTAGTGTAGTAGTTCATAGTTTAAAAAAAAAAGAGCAATTACTTGCAGGTCACCTGAAACTTGCTATTTACAAATCGACCGCTCGCTTTTATCTAATTTTCAAATTCTCACTCAAATATCAAAATTCAAGATAAAATTTCATGCATATTTTTTCATTTTTTTTTCAAACTCTCAAAAGTTTGATTGTGGCATGCACAAAAAATATCGATTGTACAAAATGTGTTCATATAAATAAGATATAAAATGAAGATCAGAATGAGACAGTCCATTTGGACTCTCCCCTAAGATCCCTCGACAGTGAATTTTTGACCCACTCTACTTTCTTCTCTCTTTTTCACTCGACTCTTACTCTCGAGACGTGTTCACAAAGAGGCAATCATGAATCAACAGCAGTAGATCCACTCGTGTCCAAATCTCCAACAAAATTGAAATCAATATAATCACTAACATCAAATATGATGACACGATTTAAAGCATAAACCAATATGAAATGTTCCTTACATATATCTTAATAACCATTTGATTATCATCTAATGATCTAATATAGGGCTAGATACTCTTCTTTTTAGAACACTCGATACCATACATAAGAGATCGATGGGCATCAAGAAATATTCATCATCTTTTGTCAATCTTTATTTGATTCAAGATATTCTACTACAAATAGCTTGACTAACTCCCAAGTGGCATATTAAATGCTCCTTGGCTTGACATTGAAAGTTCTTTTTTTGGACCTTTTGAACATCTTATTTTGTGATATAAAAAATTTCTATAAATTATCATAAATTTAGGCTTCAAATTGTCTTTCCAAGCTAGCAACATATTATCAATGTAGATTAAAAAACAAATCTTCTTTATATTTGACAATAATGCAATGCAAAAATATTAACTATTTCTTTTGAAAGCTTCAATTAACATCACTTTGTTAAAACATTTGCACTATTACTGAGAAGACTCTGTTAGTTTATATAACAATTTCCTTAAATGTCGCTTATTGCTTCTTATTTGGACCAATGATACTCTCTCGTCGAGTAATTTAGATTTATTTTCTTATTCAATATATGAAAAAATATTTTCACATCATGTCATTGTTCAGTCAAAGAAGGACACTAAATTCATCAACCTTCTGTTAGTTTTCTCTTCTTTTAATATGTAAATCCATTTAATGCAGTAGTTTTATGATTTTTCCAGTCGCCTACAACAATCTACATGATATCTTGTAAAGAGAATCATATTCTTCTTGTATTGATGAAGCTATATTTTAAATAATTATTGAAGATAAATTATTTTTAAATTAACACTCAAAATTCTTCATGTTCAAGTGCTTTTTTATCAAAATATATACAATAAATCCATGTTAGCTAATAATCATTGACCTTTTTAGATATTGCTTTAGTTGTTAGGATATGCATAATAGTATCTCATCAATACTCTAATCAGTGCTTGCAGGGGCTCAAACTCAAACTTATAATGGCATTCATCAAATAAACTTGTCTTCCTATTATTTTTTAGTTGAAGCAACACTTTTATCTATGCTATTGATGTCAAAAATATATAAAACATCTTCTCTAAAAGCAATCACAAGACTGATTTTTATTGTAACAAGAAGCGAATTTATCACCCACAACATGTGTGGCTATACTCCTTAACACTAGGGTTGTCAAAACGGCTCGTTGAACAGCTCGTGTTCGGCTCGTTAATTTCGTTTGATAAGTTAACGAATATATATATATATATATNTTTTAAATCTCGCTCAAACTCTTATTGTCGTTTGGCTACATGATTAGGGTTGTTAAAAAGACTCTTTGTTCGTGAACAGCTCGTGTTCGCCTCTTTAAGCAAACGAGCCGAACACAAACACACTTTTTGAGCTCGAAATATAAACGAGCTGAGCTTGGCTCGCTCGTGTTCGACTCGTTTACACCCCTACTTAACACTCTTCAAATAACTTTGATAAAAATACAATTTGTTTTATCTACGTTCTAATTTTCTTTATTTTAGTGAAATTTGAAGCACAACAAAAAAAAACTCCAAGGTATTTTAAATTCGGTTGTTTTCCAATTCATAAATCCCAAAGACTTTTTAAATTCAATCACACTAGATAGTATTCTATTTACTAAATAACATGCAATAAAACATAATTTCAACCCCCCCGCCCCCCCCCNAAATGATGTTATAATATAAACAATAATTTTTAAACCTTGGTCAAACTCTTATTGTCTTTTGGCTACATGATTAGAGTTGTTAAAAAGACTATTTGTTCGTGAACAGCTCGTGTTTGGCTCGTTAAGCAAACGAGCTTAACGAGCCGAACACAAACATACTTTTTGAGCTCGAAATATAAACGACCTGAGCTTGGCTCGCTCGTGCTCGGCTCGTTTACACCCCTACTTAACACTCTTCAAATAACTTTGATAAAAACACAATTTGTTTTATCTACGTTCTAATTTTCTTTATTTTAGTAAAATGTGAAGCACAACCCAAAAAACTCCAACGTATTTTAAATTCGGTTGTTTTCCAAGTCATAAATCCTAAAGAATTTTTAAATTCAATCACACTATATGGTATTCTATTTATTAAATAACATGCAATAAAACATAATTTCAACCCCCCCTCCCCCCAAAAAAATTATGAAAATCAAAATTATAAAGCAATAATTAAATTTGTCAATATACATTTTATTCATTTTTCTTTAAAGTTATATAGTTGTAATTTATAGCTAATTGTTTCGTATCTAATAATATAAAAGAAACATTAAATTTAAACCCTTGTTTTACAGAGATATCTATTTTTTGTCTGATAATATTAGAAATATTGAAAATCAATTAAAAATCTCATCATAAAAATTTCAATCTGTCATCAACTTTTAAGAAAATTAATCTTTTTATTCTTCGGATTTTCAACAAATGAGTCATTTTACTTAAGAGCTTTCATAATTATGAACGTGCTCTTAGAAACCCTTAATAAACCCTTCATATATATTAAACACCTTGGTGTTATCATTAGTTTAATTGCTCTCATCTAATTTATAACATAAGGTTTTAAATTCAAGTATATTCTATTAGAATGTGTCAATGGCTTATGCAAACCTTCTAATTTCCTTCACAATTTTTGTTTAAAATACTTTTCTCAAAACCTAATCTTTTATTATTTCTTCATTTTTTATTTGCCTTGATCAATATTTTTTGTGAACAATTTTAATTCATGTAACTCAGCCTTTTCTATCTCTTGCTATATCAAGATTATATCTTTATTTAATTTTTTCACATTAATTAAAATATTATTATCATCAAATTTTATTAATGACGTCTACAATACCAAATTTGCATATAAAATAAATTTAAATTGCATTAATTCATCTACCAAGATTAAAAAAAAAAGAAAAATATTTAATAAATGGCTGACAATTAAATTATGCATGTAATCAAATCACTGCATTAACAATGGTAAATAATATTCATCAAATTAGAAACTAATTATTATTAAATATAGTAAGAGTTAGCTGCATATGCCCTCTCACAACTTATAATAAAAAGAAATAAATAAATATCATATTAAGAGTATATGTCCACACACACACACATATATATATTATATGTGTGTGTGCGTAGACATACTCTTAACATGATATAATATATAATTTTGTCAACTAAATGGGTTTCACTGTTAAACCCTCTCACATTCCAAGCAACCAACTTATGAACACTTGTAACAATAAAAGTTATAACACATTACAAGTTATAACACTTGCAATATTATTCTGAGTAGCAATGATGATAGAAGGTATCACAACTTGTAAAATGACATTGTTACTATTACCAATAGTCTCTCCCAAGGCCAAGTAATCCATAAGTCGGGTATTCTCACGAACATTCCAAGAAGTTAATCTAGGAAGAAACTTTATAATAATAAAAATTAAAGGGACAAGAAACAAAACAAATCATTTCGATTTGTTTCTAACAAAAACATTAGAAAGAGACATGTTTATAATATTATTAGCAATATAGTACTAGATAAAGAAGCATTATAAACAATGTTAATAGTCATACCATCACCTTGGGAAGATGTATTATTAACTTCAATAATCTCAAAAATCTCATTGTGAACATTATTTTGAGAAGAAAGAATATTAGAGGGAATCACATCACGTAAAACAATGTTATTAACTTTTCCAGATTGCTCGGCCACATTCACAACATTTAAGTTTGGTTTTAAGGACGAAGAGGCGTCATTATTAATCATACTAACCTCCAAAGTATTAGGATCAAGAGTAGATTTATTAATAATAGATTGAACCACAACAAGAACATTAAGATCAGATGGAGGGATAAAAAATGTTAAAATAGGTTGAATATTTTCTAGGGCCTTGATAAGACCTAGAAGTATTAACCGATTTACTACGATTCCCCTGGTTACCAATAACAAAATTATTCATACTATTATTCCTGCCTCTTTGAATAGGAAAAAAATTAGTAGGAAGAACATTGATAGAAAGTATAGGACGGTTAGCATGGCTATGTGGAAAAGTTGAACAAGTACTACAAGGCATAGGTTTCCATTCATAAATCACCGGTATAATAAATCCGGGAAGAAGAAAGTCAATATTTAATTGAACATTAACCCTAGCAAATGACAACCTAGAGCCTTTGGCTGTCAAAGCATTAGCCGCAAGAGGAATACCATTCTTGCTAGCAATTTTAGATATTTCATGTTCAAGCCAACAAAACAGTGAGAGATTTGGAAATCTAACCCAAATCACAATTTCTTTAAAATCTTCCTAAATTATTATNGGGATTTCTTTGAAATCTTCCTAAATTATTATAAAATCGATGGTTCTTTTTTAAATATAAATGGTTTACCTCCAATAAACCAAGGACTACAGGAAAAGACAGTTAAACATAATAACTCAACCGAACCTTTCAATTTCCAGATTTTACTAATTGACTGTAGAAGATTTCTATAGAAAGATTTTTTGACTAAAGCATTAATGACTAAAGCAAGATCATATTGCTTAGAACTATCTTCAACCTCTTCATCCAAGAATATACATTTCTTATCTTCACAAGGTACATAAGACAAACTAAATGTAGATGATTAAAAAGATTAGAGGAGATTAAGCATTTCCCATTAACGACCGATACAAGACTAATTGCAAGTCAAGAGTTAGAAGAAGGAAGTTGTGGAAAGGACTCCATAATAGAAAGAAGGGATAAAGCCCCAAAAATCAAAAACAAAATTAGAATAAAGAAGAAAAAAAAGAGATCAAGATATTTTTCCATAAGAAAGGGACAATCAAAGAAACCCTAAAGGTTTCAAAGAAACGCCAGAGCAAAACCACAAAAACAACCCACCACCAGCAAAAATAAAACAAACAAGAGAAAGAAACCCTAAAAAGACAGAGCACTCCAAACAAGAAAAAAACACAACCAGTAGAATCCAAAATACTGAAAACAGAAAGAAAGAAAAGAAAAACATAAACAAAACTGAGAAGAGAATGAGCTAACACACTCAAAATAAACCCAACATAGAAGCAAATAAAAGGAATACTTTCCTAAGAAAAGGATGGAGAAGCCTTTGAATAACCCTAAAAACGTAAGCTTTGTATCGCTTTCTTTTGTTACATCCCAATTGCAGATTCCAAGAAAAATTATTCACATGTCACATTTGCTTTCTTGATCAGGCGGAGCCAGTTGAGACAGTAAGAGAGAGATCACAAGATCCCTAACGTTTTACACTTAATCACCCCATATCTCTCGATTCCCCTTTTTTTTCCTCAGAATTTGCTGACCTCCTCATGTCATGGTATATCACTTACTTGCGAAGAGGAAGTAGCTGACTCATCTTCCTATTAAAAAAAATAGCTAATTGAAATTTTAATTAAATTGGCATGTGATGTCATTACCTCCCTCAAGAATGCCATAAAATATTAAAATTGAACTTCAATTCTAATTAATTCATTCTTTAGTATAAATAGAAAGCTATTAATAAATAAATTAATTTTTTTCTAAATAAAAATTAACTAAATATCTTTTTATATATTTTTTTATTCTTTTTTTGTATGTAGAGATATTCATTACATAAATTACATATCTACAATATGTATTTGAACTTATTGAGTGTAAACTTACTAAAAAAATACTTTAAAAAATAAAGTAGGATTTAATATTGTTTTGTTGACCTTAAAACAAAAAAAATGCAATATATTTTTAATTTAAATAAATGGAAAACATTTATATGCTCATGAGTTTACATATCTAACCTATAAAATTTCATATTTATATTTATAACAGTTTNCTAAATAAAAATTAACTAAATATCTTTTTATATATTTTTTTATTTTTGTTTGTATGTAGAGATATTCATTACATAAATTACATATTTACTATATGTTTTTGAACTTATTGAGTGTAAACTTTCTAAAAAAATACTTTAAAAAATAAAGTAAGATTTAATATTGTTTTGTTGACCTTAAAATGAAAAAAATGCAATAAATTTTTAATTTAAATAAAAGGAAAACATTTATATGCTCATGAGTTTACATATCTAACCTATAAAATTTCATATTTATATTTATAACAGTTTGGTATGATAAATTTATGCATGATAATGTGTATTTTACTAAAAAAAAAAAAAGATGTTAGTGACATTCTTTTGTGATTTTAAAAATTAAAATTTCATGCAAGTAAATATTAAAATGTTGATTTTACTTATGTAAATATATAAGAATTATTTGTTGAGCATGTAAATGCCCTTAAAAATAAATAAAGGAAAACTTACATAATTATTAGGTATTTACATATATAATATCTAAACTTCCAATTTTACCTATATTTCATCTTATCTTTAAATATTTAATTTTTTAAATAATGATATTTTTTATGTGATATAAATTATATAAAAAGTAGTTTATGAATTAGATCTGTAAATACATAAAATTTGGGTGGTATTTATGTAAATGCCTCGTAGTCGTTTAGTACTACGTGGCACTAACGCTACGCGGTCGTCTACTTTCTGTGAACATTTTAACTCTTTCTTTTTCTTTCTCCTACTCTCCTGCTCAGAACTCTTTTTCGCTAAATCCATTCTGAAAACCCTAGCTCCTGATCAGTCCCATGACATCGTTTGTTCAACTCGAATATAGTTCAAATTCAACGGTTAANCATCTTTGAAGGAAAATATTTATTTATTTATTTAAATAATGATATTTTTGATGTGATATAAATTATATAAAAAGTAGTTTATGAATAATAGATCTGTAAATACATAAAAATTGGGTGGTATTTATGTAAATTCCTCGTAGTCATTTAGTACTACGTGGCACTAATGCTACGCGGTCGTCTACGTGAACATTTTAACTCTTTTCTTTTTCTTTCTCCTACTTTCCTGCTCAGAACTCTTCTTCGCTAAATCCATTCTCAAAACCCTAGCTCCTGATCAGTCCCATGACATCGTTTGTTCAACTCGAATATAGTTCAAATTCAACGTTTAATTTCTGATCTCTGTCATGACTGGGGGATGCTCAGTGAGCCTGGAATTTGTTTCTAAACTAGAAGCTCAGAGCTTGGCGGGTGGGTTGGATGAGTTCTCGCCCTGATGTTCATGAATCAAATTCGCCGGAGCACACCGGCGAACTTATTCTTGCACGTCCGGAAGAAGAAGCTGAAGATGATGCTCGCCGGAAATCCGAAAAGATTAGTGATGTGTTGCCGACTGGAAAGCTTAGGAGCCTCCGAATCTTATTTACTGATGCGGACGCGACGGATTCGTCCTCGAGTGATCGCGAAGATGTTGGCCATATTCGGAGGCATGTGCGCGAGATAGAATTTAAATCGGCTACTGTCAATGGCAGGATTCCGGCGAAAGAGCCACCGAAGGCGTCATGGGTGCGGCCGAAAGATTGTGCTCTGAAGAGATTCAGAGGGGTTCGCCACCGTCCGTGGGGGAAATGGGCGGCTGAAATCCGTGATCCGAACCAGAGGAAGAGGGTTTGGCTTGGAACTTTTAACTCGGCGGAGGAGGCTGCCACGGCTTACGACTCCGCCGCTGTTAGGCTTCATGGAGAAAAGGCCGTGACGAACTTCCCGCACCATAACCACTCGGTGCTGCCAGTTTCCCCTGTAAAGGAGAGCGCAGTTGGTGTTGATTCTGCGGGTGAAGACCCAGTTGCAACTGCGGCTATCTGTGAAGACAAAAGGCCACCCAGTGGGGTTTTGAAGAAACCAGACTGCTTGAGATTTTGTTGTCTTGTTCCAACTGATAGTGAGAGGACAGCAGTGGAGCGTGCTAGATTGGAGCTGAAACA
>JXCR01146677.1:24545-77975 GCA_002079205.1 Phalaenopsis hybrid cultivar
CATTTGTGTGATTTCAAGAGTTCAAGTAGTGACTTTCCATGTTTAAAAGCTTAATGGAGAGGGATATTCAAAGTGTTTGTCAAAAAGTGATGATATACGAGAGTGAGGAGTGTGTCCAAGGCATGTGGGAGCTAAAAAGTGGAGTGAATGATGAAATGTCGTGATCAAAGGATTATATGAAGGTCAACAAGCAAGACGACAGTTAAACAGTAGTCAAAACATCCCCAAAAATGACTAAACAGTGTTCAAATGGCCATGCTCCAACTTAGGTTTCACCATAACTACATACACCTGGAACAAATGCCTCAAGGTACTAGTACATTAATGATAATGACTCATAATTACAACGCATGGCTCAATATTACTTAATGACCCATAACACACAGGTCAAAAAAGGAAAATACAATAAAAAAAATAATCGGATGATCTTTTAAGTATACAAGTATTAAATTCAATGAATATGTCTTTTAATTCCCTAGTTACGGTTATGAAGATGCCTTGCATCAATATATCACATTTTGGTTATAATGTAAGACGTCTTTAGGTCTAGGCTTGCATGATAGGAATCTAGAATGAAATACATGCAGACACTCCGAGTTCAAAATTCTTGGTCTACCAACTTTTAGTGAGACTAAAACTCTTATGTATTTGATACGCCTTGGAACCAATATCAACGAAGAAACCATGACGAAACAACTATTGATAGATGAAAAAAATGCAAATAAGGGCTGCTCTTATGAAAATCAAAGAAAAACACACGATACAAGGATGATCTACTTNCGTGCTTAGCTCATTGTCATCATCCTGAACATCCATAGCTATCATCGTTCTAAATACAATTATGTGTCATTATCTTTCTGCGTCATACTCATCATCATGTTGAACTCCACCTCCGACGACTCTTTTTTTGCGCCATCTCTCTTTTGACGTCAATTCTGAAGCATAATACATCCATAGCCATACTTTCGCTCTCTCCTCCATATATTCCTGCAAAATTAATTCCTTCTGTGCATTGAAATAACCCTAAAGGCTTCCACCTTATTCTAAATATGTTCGTTAACAAGATTGNTAAAGTATCGCGGTGTAATTTCTCGTTTTTCCTTCTGGCCAAAGTTTTCTGTCGATAGAGCCTCAGTTTCAAGTAGACAATTTTTCCTAGTTCAAATTGTACCTCTCCCGTGTTTATCCGTCTTCCTCTTCATGATTTGTTGAGCTCTCAGTAAATGTCTCTTGAGCTCTTAGTAAAAGTATTGATCGATGTTAGATACCAGTGTGATACTATGCCCATAATATCAAGTTAGGTGGATCCTGCTCATATAATATCTTGAAAGGGGTTTGTGTTGCGGTGTGATAAGAAGTATTATACTAATANGTAGCCCACTCCCCCACTGGGATGGCCGGCTTAAACCAGCTGCAGGCTAATTTGGCTTGGGCTGACCGGTACAAGATCCTCCCTGGAATTGGTTCCCCTGCAGTGGAGGGCTCGTGCGTATCAGACTCTTAGGAGAGATGATAGTATATATTTATTTATTAATTTTTTTTGGACGATATATTTTAAAATGATGACTTTTTTATTGCTTTAAAATACTTCATGTATTATTAAGTTCTTTCTGGAAGAATTGTTGGACTGCATGATTTGCCCTCCACTATTATATCGATTAGAGATGTCAGATTTGTCTCTTCTTTTTGAAAAATATTATGAACATTTTTTGGAACTCAATAAAGCTTTCATTCGCCTTTCCTTAATAAATAGATTACCGAATTGAGTTGTTAATAGGCAATCTTTTACGATGCTTAGTGGGTTAAAATTTTAGAACTTCAGATTTACACTTCTCAATGCCTGTATTTGCTTACAACATTGTTTTTAGAACAACAAGGAAACACCTTTGAGAACTTTAATGGTGATAATCCTAAGAGGCGTGTTTATTGTGCTAATATATTTTTTTTCATTTGTCTTCTTAGGTTGCATTTACATTTGCCCATAATTTATATGGTCTTCGCACATATGAAACAACTAACTGAAATAAGCAATGATAGTTCATCAAGGGAATCCAATGAAGGTAACTATGTTTAAATTTGCATGCCTAANTTATGCCCACATTTTTCTTAGCTTTTCTTCTGGCTCGCTCTCCCTTCTCATTGGTTCTCAATTGAGGACCAATGGTACCGATAAGGCTGCCAGTTGAGGCGCCCTGCCCCTTCCTCAACAGGACATCTGGGACTTTATTCTCCGTCCTGGCCAGTACTGAATCTCGAAATCATATCCTAACAACTTGGATGGCTGCCTCTGATGCTCCTCGGCCACCATCATTTGCTATAATAGGTACTTGAAGTTCCTTTGATATGTTCTGACAAGAAACCATTGTTCCAAAAGGTAAGGTTGTCACTTCTGAATGACCAAGACAATAATCATCAACTCTTNGCCACCATCATTTGCTATAATAGGTACTTGAAGTTCCTTTGATCTGTTATGACAAGAAACCATTGTTCCAAAAGGTAAGTTTGTCACTTCTGAATGACCAAGACAATAATCATCAACTCTTGCTCATATACTAACTTGATCCTCACCTTAGTNGATGGTGTATGATCTTCGATAGCACGCCTCAGCTAAGAAATATGAAACGCAAGATGTATTGTCAATGATGGTGGTAGCCTCAAACAGTAGGCCATAGTCCCAATGCGTGTCGTAATCTCGTAGGATCCAAAATATTGCTGAGAAAGTTTCTCGTTCCTCCTCACCACTGTCTTCTGTCGATAGAGCCCAAGCTTTAAGTGAATCATGCCCCTGGGCTTGAATTGTATTTCACTTCTATGCCTATCAACCTTCCTCTTCATGATATGTTCGGCTCTCTGTAGATGCCTCTTAAACTCTGTCAATACTTTGCCCCTCTCCTTAAAGAATCGGTCAACTCTGGATGTCGGTGTGGCGCTATGCCCATAGTGTATCAGGTGAGGTGGATCCTGTCCATACGNTTGAGATCTAGGAATCCCTTCAACTCCTTCAAGCCCCCCTAGGTCTGTTGCTACTCCTGTCCTGGTCACCACGTGCCCAAGGTACTGCACGTGTTGTAGCTTTGCAAAGGAACATTTTCTTCAAATTCGTGTGCAACTGGTACTCTCTCAATTTCTCCAAAACTGCTCTCAGGTGCCCCACTTACTCTGTCTTTGTACGACTGTAGATCAGAATGTCTTTGAAGAAGACCCTGACGAATTTCCTAAGGTAAGACTGAAAAACTCTATTCATGAGGGGTTGAAATGTAATCGGGGCGTTGGTGAAGCCAAACAACATTACCAAGAACTCTTAATGTGTTGAATGTTGTCTTTGTACGCATCCACTGGACTCATCCTGATTTGGTGGGATTTCGATTTCATGTCGATTTTTGAGAAGATAATTGCCCCATAAATCTCATCTAAAAACTCATCAATTATAGGAATGATAAACTTATCCAACACTTTCTCTTTGTTCAAAGCTTTGTAGTCCACGCAGAACCTTCAACTACCATATTTTTTCTTCATCAACAGGACTGGACTGGAGAAGGTGCTCACACTGGGTTTGATAATCCCAACATCGAATATCTCTCAGATCAAATTCTTTATCTCATCCTTTTGAATCTGAGATACCAGTATGGTCTCACACTGATAGGGGAGATGCCCTCCTTTAATGTAATGACGTGCTTGTGCTCCCTTGGGCGTGATACCCTGCTTAGCTGCTGAAAGATGTTCATAAACTATTGTAGAAGCTCTCGGACCCCTTCGGGGAACTCTGTTAACTCGGGATCTCAGACCTCCTCAATGCTCTACAACTCCACGAAGTAACTCATCCCTTCTCCTTGTATCGACTCGACCATGGTTTTGAGTGAAACCATAGTTTTGCATAAGCTAGCATCTTCTCTCAGCATCACCTTCCTACCCTCTACCTGGAACTCCTTCATTAGGAATTTTC
Source organism: Phalaenopsis hybrid cultivar (assembly GCA_002079205.1). Taxonomy (NCBI): domain Eukaryota; kingdom Viridiplantae; phylum Streptophyta; class Magnoliopsida; order Asparagales; family Orchidaceae; genus Phalaenopsis; species Phalaenopsis hybrid cultivar. Next base: position 28,489 of record JXCR01146677.1, read on the forward strand.
AATTCACCTTCATTTTCCCAAGCGTATGTAGCCACTTCATCCTCAGAATCACATTTATGTTGCTCAAGTCCAATTGAAGGAAGTCTTTCATCACCTGTAGGGCATGTAGTGTCAGAACAACCCCTTGTAAATTTCCCAGTTTTTCTTCACCTTCCCTGTCCTCATCATGACGCTGAAGCTCCCTGTAGTCACCAGCTCCAACTCTAACTAATCGCTGACCTAATTGACATAAAGTTATATATGGCCCCACTATCCACCAGCACCACAATCAACTTTTTCTCGACCCGCCCCCTTACTTTCATGGTCTTCCACAATCTAGGTGAGTTCCATCATTTCTCTCAATCCACATAGTCATAATTGTTGGATGACCACTCGGATGTTGTGCTTCAAGTTTTCCAATAAGTTTTCCTCCAGGCCTGCTGCAAAAGTAACCCTCAATCGCCCCGACCAGTGCTTGAACTTCTCCCTGTCTTTCGTAATGTCCCCTACTGAGTCAAAGCATTGAATTGATCGTGTAATTCTCCTTCTCAATTGGCTCAGAAACACTCCAACAAACAATCCTTAAATTCCTCCTATGAATGCATTGGATGCCTTGCCTCCATCTATTGAAACCATGTCAGAGTCTTTCCCTCCAAACATAATCCCACTCCCATTAGCTTCTTTTCCTCAGTTAACCCATTAACTATAAAGTATCGCTCTACCCAGTAGACCAACCATGTGCGTCTTCCCTTCGAAGATCGACATCTTCAGTTTTCTGACCCCTGCATCTGCACCTCAACTCCCTCCTCCAGTCATAGTCATACCTCACCCACTCTTGATTTCCCTTTCCTCCTTTGTGCTCTTTTGTGCCCGTTGCTCCATCCCTACTCCAATTTTCGTCCCAACCCCCTCCATCAAAAATCTCCACTCCCCGTCCTCTCGAAGTCCTAGGGCGAAGCTTCTGGTGGTAGATGGTGTCCTCCTTGTTATCCTCTCATTCGATCCCATTTTCTTTTGTTCTGGCCAAGGATTCCCTGATCAACCTTTGATTAGAGTTTGCAACTTGAGCGCTCGACATGGCGTTGGATTGCATCTCCNCCCGTCCTCTCGAAGTCCTAGGGCGAAGCTTCTGGTGGTAGATGGTGTCCTCCTTGTTATCCTCTCCCCGTCCTCTCGAAGTCCTAGGGCGAAGCTTCTGGTGGTAGATGGTGTCCTCCTTGTTATCCTCTCATTCGATCCCATTTTCTTTTGTTCTGGCCAAGGATTCCCTGATCAACCTTTGATTAGAGTTTGCAACTTGAGCGCTCGACATGGCGTTGGATTGCATCTCCATGAGCTTCTTCATCATCTCTCGCATTTCTCTCGTGCTTTCGAATTCGTCTTCCATTTGACTCTTTGTGGAAGAAATCCTGTCTTCAATGATGGCGAATTTTTCTTCTATTTTTGATTTGATTTGCCCAACTTCTCCTTCCAGTACATCATCTTTCTTTAGTGTCATCTCTCCAAGATCTTGCTTTGATATTAATTTGATACGGTCCGAAACCAAAAACAACAACAAACGATGACAAAATTGCAATAGATAGTTAGAAAACTCAAACGGAGGTTGCTCTTGTGAAATACAAAGAAAACAAACACAATACTACGCTGATCTACTATTTGAGAGGTAGATGTTCTCTCAACAAATTCTAGACGTCGCTAGGAACACCACAAGAGATGAAAGAAAACCGCAGCCACCAAACGCAACATGAAAAGAAACCGTAGCCCACTCCCCCACTCGGATGGCCGGCTTAAACCAGCTGCAGGCTAATTTGGCTTGGGCTGACCGGTACAAGATCCTCCCTGGAATTGGTTCCCCTGCAGGGGAGGGCTCGTGCATATCAGACTCCTAGGAGAGATGATACAACAACAACAACAACAACAACAACAAAGCCTTAATCTCACTAGGAGAGATGATAGTATATATTTATTTATTTATTTATTTATTTTGGACGATATATTTTAAAATGATGACCTTTTTATTGCTTTAAAGTACTTCATGTATTATTAAGTTCTTTCTGGAAGAATTGTTGGACTGCATGATTTGCCCTCCACTATTATATCGATTAGGGATGTCAGATTTGTCTCTTCTTTTTGAAAAATATTATGAACATTTTTGGAACTCAATAAAGCTTTCATTCGCCTTTCCTAATAAATAGATTGCTGAATTGAGTTGTTAATAGGCAATCTTTTACGATGCTTAGTGGGTTAAAATTTTAGAACTTCACATTTACACTTATCAATGCCTGTATTTGCTTACAACATTGTTTTTAGAACAACAAGGAAACACCTTTGAGAACTTTAATGGTGATAATCCTAAGAGGCGTGTTTATTGTGCTAATATATATTTTTTCATTTGTCTTCTTAGGTTGCATTTACATTTGCCCATAATTTTTATGGTCTTCTCGCACATATGAAACAACTAACTGAAATAAGGAATGATAGTTCATCAAGGGAATCCAATGAAGGTAACTATGTTTAAATTTGCATGCCTAATCAATCACTAAATTTAAAAAGCTCTATTAAATGGATTGTGTTTAGTCAAAGTATTTAGAAAACTTCGATTAAATGTTTATATTTATAAATTCCTTTCAAACATATATATTTGTTTTTCATTGTAGAAATATTTGATTGAATGATTATTTGAATTATGTGCTTGGTTGGAAGCATTGGTGAAGGATTGGTGGCTGAATTCTTCAAGGAACTTTGTAGAATTCCTTAGGTGTATTGGGGGTTGTTTGGTTGATAGTTTAGGGGCGTATTATATTATGTTTGCAAGTATTGTAAACTTATTGGTATTTGATTTAGAACAAAAGAAATACAAGTAAAATTTCTAGTATTGGAAGTACTCCAAGCCCCATATTTTCCTACATTTGAAAATCATTCGAATTTGCCAAAAATGAAGGTCCATTTTCTCAATTATTATCTTGTGCAATCTTACATGTTATTGTGCTTAGCTCATTGTCACCATCCTGAACATCCATAGCTATCATCGTTCTAAATACAATTCTGTGTCATTATCTTTCTGCGTCATACTCATCATCATGTTGAACTCCACCTCCTCCGATTCTTTTTTTGCGCCATCTCTCTTTTGACGTCAATTCTGAAGCATAATATATCCATAGCCATACTTTCGCTCTCTCCTCCATATTTTCATGCAAAAATAATTCCTTCTGTGCATTGAAATAACCCTAAAGGCTTCCACCTTATTCTAAATATGTTCGTTAACAAGATTGTGCCTTCCTACATCCAAGATCCTTCCTTGTCCGTCACATTAGAAATAATAGTTTGTAGAGTTTGAAGAGGCATTTGTGTGATTTCAAGAGTTCAAGTAGTGACTTTCCATGTTTAAAAGCTTAATGGAGAGGGATATTCAAAGTGTTTGTCAAAAAGTGATGATATACGAGAGTGAGGAGTGTGTCCAAGGCATGTGGGAGCTAAAAAGTGGAGTGAATGATGAAATGTCGTGATCAAAGGATTATATGAAGGTCAACAAGCAAGACGACAGTCAAACAGTAGTCAAAACATACCCAAAAATGACTAAACAGTGGTCAAATGGCCATGCTCCAACTTAGGTTTCACCATAACTACATACACCAGGAACAAATGCCTCAAGGTACTAGTACATTAATGATAATGACTCCATAATTACAACGCATGGCTCAATATTACTTAATGACCCATAGCACACAGGTCAAAAAAGGAAAATACAATAAAAAAAATAATTGGATGATCTTTTAAGTATACAAGTATTAAATTCAATGAATATGTCTTTTAATTCCCTAGTTACGGTTATGAAGATGCCTTGCATCAATATATTACATTTTGGTTATAATGTAAGACGTCTTTAGGTCTAGGCTTGCTTGATAGGAATCTAGAATGGAATACATGCAGACACTCCGAGTTCAAAATTCTTGGTCTACCAACTTTTAGTGAGACTAAAACTCTATGTATTTGATACGCCTTGAAACCAAAATCAACGAAGAAACTGTGACGAAACAACAATTGATAGGTGAAAAAAATGCAAATAAGGGTGCTCTTATGAAAATCAAAGAAAAACACACGATACAAGGATGATCTACTTTTCGAGAGTTTGATCGTCTTTCNGCACACAGGTCAAAAAAGGAAAATACAATAAAAAAAATAATTGGATGATCTTTTAAGTATACAAGTATTAAATTCAATGAATATGTCTTTTAATTCCCTAGTTACGGTTATGAAGATGCCTTGCATCAATATATCCCTTTTTGGTTATAATGTAAGACGTTTTTAGGTCTAGGCTTGCTTGATAGGAATCTAGAATGGAATACATGCAGACACTCCGAGTTCAAAATTCTTGGTCTACCAACTTTTAGTGAGACTAAAACTCTATGTATTTGATACGCCTTGAAACCAAAATCAACGAAGAAACCATGACGAAACAACAATTGATAGGTGAAAAAAATGCAAATAAGGGCTGCTCTTATGAAAATCAAAGAAAAACACACGATACAAGGATGATCTACTTTTCGAGAGTTTGATCGTCTTTCCCGTATCCTAGACGTCACTAGGAACACCGCAAGAAGAAAGAAAGCAATAGTCAAACAAAAATATTCATAAAGATGTTCCTCCCCTTAATAGAATCCTCCCATAGCTTTGGAAAACTTTCATTACAAACTTTTCCTCCAAACTCTCTCATATCATCCTCTTTGAGTATGTGATTCGAGCCCTAGTGGACCCTCCACTTGCTCTCCCCTCATCTATTGCGGCAATCAGTTGCTCGACCTCTTCTCGTAACAAGGACCGACTCGTATGTTGAGGGAACGGGCTGGTTGGGTGGTTTTCAACCGATCAAGTAGGGACCGGTTCTGTTACGCCTATTACGGGCGTAAAAATATTCCCCTCCCAAAGACGTGCCTTGTCCTCAAGATGGAAGGATAAAAACTGTATGTGGATCATCTCATATGACTCCCATGTTGCTTCATAGTCTATGAGTCATTTCCACTTAAACCAATACCTCTTTTGGTCTCCATATTCGTTGACGCACTCCTTAGATCTCTATCGGCTCCATAATCCCTTCCAAGTCCTCCGTTAGTGTCGGCGATAGTGTTGTCGAGGGTGTATGATCTTCAATCGCATTTCTCGGTTGTGATATATGGAAGACCGAGTGTAGTGCGGACGATGATGGTAACTTCAAACGGTAGGCTACTGTCCCGATGGGTGTCATCGTCTCATAAGGCCCAAAGTATCGCGGTGTAATTTCTCGTTTTTCTTTCTGGTCAAAGTTTTCTGTCGATAGAGCCTCAGTTTCAAGTAGACAATTTTTCCTAGTTCAAATTGTACCTCTCCCGTGTTCATCAGTCTTCCTCTTCATGTTTTGTTGAGCTCTCAGTAAATGTCTCTTGAGCTCTTAGTAAAAGTACTGATCGATGTTAGATGCCAGTGTGATACTATGCCCATAATATCAAGTGAGGTGGATCCTGCTCATATAATATCTTGAAAGGGGTTTGTGTTGCGGTGTGATAAGAAGTATTATACTAATATTCGGCCCATGCAATCCTGTTAGCCCATAACTTCGGTGTATCAGATACAAAACAACGCAAGTATGTCTCCACACTCATGTTAACCACNGCTTATGTTGACCACCTTTTTCTGCCCATCAGTCTGGGAATGATATGCTATTATTCTTTTAAGGACTGTTCATTGCAAATTGAATAGTTCCTTCCATAAATGAAATGTCCAGAAATAAATAATACTTGGTTATAAAATGTGCTACAATTTGCAGGATATTTCAATACATCGCATTCACTTTGTTTATTATGCTTAAATTATTCGCACTCTTTATCCATATATTCTCCAAATGACAAAACAGCTCTTTAAGCTTATAGTTTAGATTAACCCATGTGGATTATAAAGCAACTTTTTGACGATAAAATTAAATATTATCTACATAATAGTAATTAAAAATCATATTGTCGAAAAACAGTAAGGGTGGAAATCACCAAAGAAGATCCAAGCTTCACACCGGTGCAAGAAAAAAAAAGGTTATTTTCAGGTTATCATCAATACTTGCACGGCTTACAAGAATTCACCTTTATCCAACAAACAATTTTAAGAAAAAATGTGAAATTTTACTAAACCATTGAATGCCTTTCACATGCCTAGAGACCTATTTGTAATAAACTGGACACAATTGATAATTCCCAAATCTCAGAGTCAAGGCAAAAACAACAATCACAATATTTTGTTTCCGGCATTAACCGTGAGTTAAAATTTTGCAAATCTTGCNTGTTTTTCCTTCTGGTCAAAGTTTTCTGTCGATAGAGCTTCAGTTTCAAGTAGACAATTTTTTCTAGTTCAAATTGTACCTCTCCCGTGTTCATCCGCCTTCCTCTTCATGATTTGTTGAGCTCTCAGTAAATGTCTCTTAGCCCTTAGTAAAAGTACTGATCGATGTTAGATGCCAGTGTGATACTATGCCCATAATATCAAGTGAGGTGGATCCTGCTCATATAATATCTTGAAAGGGGTTTGTGTTGTGGTGTGATAAGAAGTATTATACTAATATTCGGCCCATGCAATCCTGTTAGTCCATAACTTCGGTGTATCAGATACAAAACAACGCAAGTATGTCTCCACGCTCATGTTGACCACATTTTTATGCCCATCAGTCTGGGAATGATATGCTATTATTCTTTTAAGGACTGTTCATTGCAAATTGAATAGTTCCTTCCATAAATGAAATGTCCAGAAATATATAATACTTGGTTATAAAATGTGCTACAATTTGCAGGATATTTCAATACATCGCATTCAGTTTGTTTATTATGCTTAAATTATTCGTACTATTTATCCATATATTCTCCAAATGACAAAACAGCTCTTTAAGNATTTAATATTAGGAGTTAAGGTGCTTCTATTATTATTAATTATTTCACCTTTCTAAGGGGGTGTTTGGTCGCCTAATTTAAGGTGGATTTAATGTAATTCCACTAAACACATTTTTTGCTCCATTAAATTCGTCCTTCTGCTTAAATCCGATAACTTCTCCGACGCAATGTAAATCTCGAATTTATTAAATCCGATCCGAATTTTGATTTAAGAACTGGTGCTTTGTCTTTCTTTCCCTTCGCAGTAGGCTTCCTTTGTTCGTAGCTCGTCGTCGCAAAGGAGAAGAGTCGTAGGGGAGAAGAGAAGATCTAAGGATATGCTCTCCTTGCCCCTGCTGCATGTCACCTCCCCTATTGTCGCAGGCCAAAACCTTGCCTACATCACTTCCACTCTTCTGGTACCTTTCTCTTTCTATTCTCTGCCCAAATCCCTCGTTTGTGTCCCTCCCACCCTCTCGGTTTCGCCCAAAACCATTGCCTTCTTGACAGAACTCTCACGATAGTCATGATTAAAGCTTAGTTGAAAAGGCAACAAAGGGTTCGCGATGCAATATTGAATAATGAATATTCAAATTAATAAACATAGCCGTCCTGCAGAAAATTATTTGAAAATCTTAATTAATCATCTGGTTTTTTAGCTGTGAGGATAAACCATGCATTTAGTGATGACTTAGTTATGTCATCTTCCTCTGCTGCTCCAGCGTTTTGTGCTCTTCGATGTCCCTTGCGTCGAACTCAGAAATTTCTGTTTGTTACGTTAGTCTAATTTTCAGAATAAAATAATTGTTTTTTCTTCCTAGTTTATGACTAATAATCATATTCTTATCGTATATTCGTTGACACATCATATATAGCTTTGATTTTTAGTTTAAATTGGCTTGATTGCTGCTCTGCATTTTGCTTTGAAACTTTACATTCTATTTTTTGGTAAGTGATCAGAACCTTAATGCTTAATCATTGTTTGCATGATCTATTTTTGTGCATTTAATATTTTTTTTCCTGCGTAAATATACAGATTCGTAAGTTAAGCATGCTTTCTTTATATTCTTTGCTAATTTATTGATAGATTAGAACATCAAACATGCATGCAGGGTCCTAATAAAAGCTTTTTAATCCATTATCGGGATACATGTACATTTTTCTCCAAATCTTTCAGTCAGATTTCAAAATCTAGCAGAATCTTCACCTAACTGGTTTGGCAGGATTCTACATTTTACTCTATTATACTGGCAAGATTCTTAGATTTCTTCCAGCTTCTCTGAAGTCATTGAGCCTGTAGCCTTGAAGGAGAGGTTATCAAGTTTTATTGACATATTTGTATTCTGATGGTTAATATAGCATAGATGAGAGTAGGTGCTGCAATGGATTTTCTCAAAANGGAGAAGTTATTAAGTTTTATTGAAGCTTTTCATATTTGTATTCTGATGGTTAATATAGCATAGATGAGAGAAGGTGCTGCNATGCAAATTAAATGTTCGGTGAAATTTTTCGTAGATAAAATTTTGCTGTATTTTCATGTTAGAAAATATGGGACAGATTTGAACTGGAAATAATTATCTTATAGTTNAAGGTGCTGCAATGGTTTTTCTCAAAAAAATGCAAATTAAAGGTTCGGTTAAATTTTTCGTAAATAAAATTTTGCTGTATTTTCATGTTAGAAAATATGGGACAGATTTGAACTGGAAATAATTATCTTATAGTTGTGATATGAATGTCTTGGATTGCTTTGTCTCCAACTGCGGAAATAAACAGTTTATTTATTTGAAGAAAATTGAAAGCAGTGCATTTTTCTATTAGAAAAAAAAGGAATAAGGCATTGCATATGTGTATATGAATACAGAATCACATGCATAGTATTTCCATATCTTATTTTATAGAAGTTCTTTGACTAAGATTTTTGAGATTATTATTTTCTTAGATAACATGTAGGTTTAAGAAAAACTTTTATGCTTCAAATCAAATCCTCCTGAAGAATACATAGGATTCGTTCACTACCAAGCATAGTGAAGACGAACAATACATCTCAGGGAAGGACTAAAAAATGTTAATAGGCTTCTACGATTTTAATGGAATGAAGTTTGCATTGTATTGTAAAACTGCTTCTTTCCCTTGACATATTATTTCATTTTATTACAATGATGAGATGGCATTGTATTGTAAAACTGCTTCTTTTCCCATATTATTTCCCTTAAATCCAGAAAACTGCTTTTTTCTGACGGTTTGACAGTCATTTTGTCATCAGTATTATTTTAATGCCCGCATATTGTCATAAAAGAAAAGTGTAAATTTTGTTGCTTCGCACATCTTCTTCCAACGTTTAAATTTTAGATAGTCTTGTGTTAAATCCTGAAAGCAAATGCCAAACACAAGTTACGGATTTTACTGGATTTAAGGGAAATAATACTAAACACAAAATTTGGATTTAACTTAACTGGATTTACTAAATCCGGATTTAGTAAATTCTACTTAAGTTAAATCCAACAGACACCCAAACACCCCCAAAATAGTAGTTTGAAGACGATTTTTGGTAGCATATTATTAACAGGATTTAGCAATGAATTTAACTTTAATCCAGCCAAACACTAAAAAATTGAAGACTAAATTCAACGCTCCGTTAAATCAAATTTTCTCGCATTCCGTATCTTTTACGAAATATGGATTTACTAAATCCGGTTGCGCGGTGGATTTATTCCGTTGTCGCTTGCAAGCTCCACCGTCGCACACTGGATTCGATAAATCCTAATTTATCGGATTTGATAAATCCTATTTGACGTAAATCTAAATTACAACCAAATACTGCTTTAATTGTTTCCTATTTGGATTTGAGATGTTCTGATTTTCTTTTTTTCTTCCTTTTTCTGGAAGAAGTAATGCAGGCAATGCTGCTCGGTTCTAAGGAGTACATTGTTTGGTTAACTCACGAGGAACTCAATGAACGGAAACGAAGGAAACCTAAAGCTAGTAGCCATCCAGTTATCCGGCGGAATACAGCCAACCTAGTTTTAGCTTATCTGAGTCCTAAATTGCAATTTCTGTTTTGTAAATGGCTTATTTTGCTAAATAGATATTAAGGCATGTAAATTTCTGACCTTCAAGTTCTGTAACTGGCTATTGTTGCCTTTCACTAGGGTGAACTATTGTTGTCTATGCTTTCATTTTGCAGGACCTTTAGGTACTAACTTCTAAAATAGATGGATATGCTTAGGTCCTTGTAAATTTTTCTTTTTTAAAAATTACTGTTTCAAAGTTCTATTAACTGGTCATGCTAAATGATTGAAGCATTAATGAGAGATGCTTATAAGCTCCTTCTTAGGCCTTTTTCCAATGACTTCATATTTGCATATTTAACACCTTTTGCTTTTTACTTTTATACCACCTTGATCTTTCTTATCACATCAAAAGTACCACTTCTTAATTTTTAAAAAGTGAAATACATCTTTTTATGCATAAGTAAGGTGGCATGTATGTATAAGTTGAAGTTTAGGTGTTGGATATGTAAATTCATAAGAATTGAGTGGGATGTATGTAAATCTTTTATTTCTTTTTTTTTGGCTTGCCATTGCCTATTCTGTAGGTACTCTTTCTCGCTTTTCCATAACAAGAACCAAATCCAGTTGGAATTAAGAAGGAACTTCACTGCTTTCTTTCGTCGAATTGCAAACTTTGACATTTGCCATATGGTAAGCTTCGTCAATTCACTTAATTTTGTATCAGTTCTCTTTCTTCCGCAAGTTTAAGAATGATTCTATGTGTGTAACTTTTTCTTTTGAATTTTTTTTTTTCAATGTTCTGACTAAATTTCTGAATGAAGAAGAACATTTCTGAACCCTCCTAGAAGATGTGAAGATTATTCTCATGCTTATTCCTACAATATCAAAGACAACAAGAAGCCTTTATCCCACTAAATGGGGCCAGCTACTTGAATTTTTTTTCTCATTATATCTTATTGAGTGTCATATTTTCATTTAATTCTAATAAATTAAGATCATTTTTTATGTAACATTCCAGGTCTTTTTAGGCCTATCTTTAGTATCAGTCGATCTAAAACATTTACTCTCCTAATCGGATCATCAAATGGTCGTCGCTTAATGTGAAAAAACTATCTAAGATGGCTCTCTCTAATATTGTCTTCCACTAGAGGCTAGAGCTACATCAACCCTTTCGTGATTATATTCATTTCACATTTTGCTTTTTAAGTGTAAAGCACTCATCCACTTGAGCATTCTCATCTGAGCAACACTTGGTAGTTGGTTTCATGCTTCTTTATTATAGGCCAACATATGGTTGTTTTATGCATCAATTTTTATGTAATGCTTTTCATAATTTTCACAATCACTTATATTCTGGGGGAGGTCATAAACCTATAGTAATTGCTTATATCTGTTGTTTAGGCGTGCCGAATTGGATTTTGTAGATTTGGATTGCATCTAACCTGAACCCAACCTGAATATTAAATGTCAAAAGGTTTAGCCAAAACTCTACTCATCTTCATCCGGATTGATCCAAAACTGACTCGCATAACATTAATTATAGACAATCGCCATCAGGTCAAATTCGAGTTAATTTTTTGTCAGACGGCAAATTTCTGTTGGCGGATCAACCCAACCCAACACAAAAATCATATTGCTTGGCCTTCTTTTGACTCAAACAGACCCAAAAATTAAGATGGTCAAAACGAATCCGTTTTTCTTAAGTTGGGTTCAAGCTGAGCTGATATATTGGGTCAATTTTAGACAGTTCTGACTTATGACTAAATAATTTCACTTTTCCTTTATTGGCAATCTAATATTTTATTATTTGGGTTCTTTCAAGGAGTTAGCTGTAAGTCTGTAACGGATTGTTCTTGTGCACGCGAGTGAACCAAGAAGAATTGTTGTGAGATCTCAAGCAATATTTACACCATTTTACAGGTAACTTTGATAATTCTGACTGGACATTATCAGCCACTAAAGCTATACAGCTGAAGGTGTTTAAATAAATTCATTTTACGGGTAAGCTTTTTTTGCTCTTTTACCCCCGTTTTTTTTGGTTAATTACACGCATAGCACTTGAAACATTGTTGTTTGCAAAAATAGCACCTGGATGAATTTTTATACTGAACCGATGCATTTACCCATGCCACGATGAAATCATGGGGTAAATGGTAATGTTTTGATGAGTTAAAAAGCTTAAGTTCAAGCTAACTCCAATTCAACTCGTTAGTTCATGAGCTTGTTTGTTTAAAATATTTGAACCCGATTAATTGTGGTAGTGAGGCTCAAGAAATATTACTGCACAACTAATTTTTTGGGTCGAGTTTAGATTGACATGATAACCTGAATTTGACTCGTTAACTTGAATTGACTTGAATTTAATATAATTAGTTGTTAGGTGTGTATGAAATGTGTTGCGAGAGTCAAGTTCAGGTTGAGTTAAGGTGAGTCTTATTGGGATTGATTTTTCTGACCCATTCAATGTTTTGAATATTTCATTAAATTAAAAATATAAAAAAATTTAAAGCAGTGGAAATTAAATATAAAATTTAAAAAGCCTGCACACACGCACACAGCCAAATCTCAAAAAATAAAAATCAAATATATAAGAATCAGCTGGTATGTGTCTAAATGCTCTAAAATGAATACATATAGAAAAATATATTGAACAAATGTGTTTTTGAAATAAAAAATAAAAACCAAAAAATAAAAAATAAAAAATAAAACCAACCTTAACTGCTTGACTAGTCACTACTATACTCCATCCAAGTACAAAGCCAAATCTCATGTTCTCATCTACTACCCATAAATCAACTTAAAATATTTCACTTGCTGCTTTTTCTAAATTTTTAAATTTACACCATTGTAAGTAATAATATTACAATTATACGAGAAATATTACAAATTTGGCCGCACATGTTTGGTACACCCGAGCCTCTTTGAAGCAGATTTAGGGTTTGTGTGAAACAACTTTCTGGTTGCTTTATGTTTCAAACTGTTCCTTCGATTCTATTTGGGAAATTGTTTTCTAGCTCGTTTCAAGAAATTTGTGCAGTATAAAATTTTTTTTTCTATCTGATTTATTAAAATGCAGTGGCTTCATATTCTGTTGTCTGGCTAACCATAGAATAGACAACATGCTTTGAGCATTCTCTCTTGGGGATTATTTGGCTCCTTTAACAATAAATAAATATATATACTAAGAAAAATTTAACTATTTATATATTTTTTTCAATTAGCATGTTATAATTTGCATTCAAATTAGTTTTAAATAATATATAAAGTCTTTATAATATATCATAAATCAAATACCTAAATTTTAATTTTTATATTTATACCACTCAAATTTTGTTAGTGTTAACTTCTCATTGTTATAATGTATGCTATGTATGAAAATTCATAAGAATCAAGTGGTAAATATGTAAATAAAAAAACAAACACATGCTAATGTACACAGAAAAAACTAACTAGATTAGAAAATTAAAACATTCAAAGCCATGCCAACCTACTTGACACACAAACCCAACAGTTCATCACAGTTCCACATTAACCCGAAACCCACCCATATATCAAATAACCTGCCACCAAGTTCTTAATAAACCACCACCTGCTGCTCAAAACAACTAACACATCAGTTACCTTCTCCTTCCGAACCCTTCATATACAAAGCTTCAGTTCCATCCCCGTTCTGCCCGCCCCCTCCGTTGCCGCTTCGTCCTTCGCCTCCCCCCATTCCCTGCTTCAGTCCTCCGCCGCCGCGTCCGAAGTCGGCAAAAACTCCCGAACCGAGCGTCCCGTCGCCGTGAAACACGTTGAAGCCGGTGTTCGTGCCGGAGCTCATGCTCAGCTGGCTGTGGAGCGCGAGCTGCTGCTGTTGCTGCAGTGCGGACATCGGCGACTGATGGTAGAGCATCGATGATCGAGCGGCTAGGAGCGACTGAGGAGTCATCGGTGGAGCCGCTTGATGTTGCATGTATCGTGCGCCGGATTGCATGACCGCATTCGATGGATACTAATTGAAAGTAAGTGATGAATTTCATGTTAGGGAAGGGGAGGATTTGCATATGTACCATCTAATTCTCTTATGTATTTACACATCTAATACCTAGACTTTATTTTTTAACTTTCATATCACATCAAAAATACTACTACTAAAATTTTTAAAAAGTGATGTATACATTTTCATGCAAAGTTAAGGTGCCATGGCATGCATGTGAATATTGAATTTTGCGTGTTAGATACGTAAATAGATAGGAATTGAGTGGTTTTTTATGTAAATTTTGCTTCGTGTTGGGCATTTACATACAGACTACCGAATTCTTACGTATTTACATATCTAACACCTATATTTTATATTTTAGATTTATACCACCCAAATCGTTTCATATCACATCATAAATAAAATTTAAAATTTCAAAATATGGAATATACCTTTAGATGGCATGCATGTAAAAATTGAAATTTGGGTGTTAGATATGCATATACATAGAAACTGAGAATATGCATGTAGATCTTCCTGCATGTTAGAGCATTTACATACATAACACCCAATTCTTATGTATTTATACATGACACCTAAACTTTATATTTTTACATTCATACCATCCTAATCTTTCATATCATATCAAAAACATCACCATTTTTACCGTGAATTACATATTTTCATGCACTGTAAAGATGGCAAGTGAGTAAAAATATGAATTTGGGTGTTAGATAAATAACTAGAATTGAGTGGTATGCATGCAAATCTTCCTTCATGTTATAATATAAAACCAATAAATTAAAAATGTTTGATTTATATATATATATATATATACAAATTAACCCGAAAAAAAAACCGCTTAACATTTGGGTCTAGAATCCCGACTGGTTTTTTTTTTGGGTTGGATTCAAGTTAGACCGGTATATATATAAATAATTTTTTGCAATTTCACTTAAATTAGGGGGAAATAAGAAAATAGAATTGATATAAATGGCAAAGAGCGAATCTCACCTGGGACATGGTGGTCATTTGTGGCTGGCTATCAGCAATGGCAGCGAGATACATAAGATTCCGCTGAAGTTTAGCCTGATTTCTGCAACAGGATTAACAAATAAAACAAATACTAGTGTGCATCAATGTCAAGAGTTAGATATTATGTGCAGGAAAAAAAAAACAAATTTACATATACATACATTATGAAAATGCATCATTTTGGTAAATACATGGAACGTAAAAATATGGATTGCAGAAATGTTTTTATTTATTTATTTGCAGCTAATACTATTTAATAAATGTATAATTGTTATACATTTATCATAAAAAATTATATGATCAAGCAATAAATATTCTAAATTCAATTTCATAATCACCTAGGCCCCATTTTCAGTAAGTTTTTAGTCAAATTGGTTCAATCCGAGTACAATCAAACTTAGATCAAACCGTTGAAGCATAATTGGAGGGTTTGTATCGTCAATTGAATGTCAAATGAACTTTAAATTTAAAATATTTACAGTCAAATCAAGCGTCATGATGAGAGAAACCCAACAAGTCTAAGATTGCTCAATGACAAGGTCATTAAGACACCTAAATCCTTAAAAGATGGTCCTTGATAAAGGGAGATGAGTATGAACAATCAAATCAGATGGTGGAGTTATTCGCCAATAGACCAAAATACCCCAAAAAAATATAAAGCCCCCTCTCTTCACTTAGAGCGAGGAGAAAAAAGAGAAGTGAAATTTTAGAGTCTTTTCTGGAGAGAAGACTTGACAAATAACAACTGACCCCGGTAGCCAGTAGCCGGCAACCACCATCGACCAACGAACTCACCGACCACTGACTATCGGCAACCACAACTTATAAACCATTATAGTCAAACTACGGCAGTTGTTAAATTTCCTAACACTTAAATTCTTTTAGTTATATAAAGACAAGTGTAATTTTCAATGTAAAATTGTAACCCTGTTCTCTATCATGAGAGAAAAGCGTACCCCTGTACTTACAAACATAAAGTTGATTATTTTAACTGGCTAGGCTCGTGATTTTTTCTCTTTCAACGATCCTCTACGTAAAAATTTTAGTGTCTTCTCCCACTATTCTTCTATTATCTGAGTGCGTGTTGGATCTTCGTGCAACGTCAAATTACTACTCTACCGCAGCGAATTTTTTGACATACAACAATAATAAAAGGAAAATTGACATGCATGCCACTGGATTCTTACGTATGCACATACCTAACATCAAAAATTCATTTTTTTTATACATATGCCACCTCGTCTATATATGAAAAGCCGCGTATATTTTAAAAATTAAAATAGCGGCATTTTTAATGTGATATGAAAGATTCGAGTGGTATAAATATAAAAATGAAAATTTGTTTTAAATATGTAAATACACAAGTATGAGGTGACATGTATGTAAATGGCCGTAAAAAACTGTTATTGAAATAATTATTTTTTAAAATGAAAAATTCTGTTATTGAAATCAAATAAAAATAGAGTGAGAGCTCAAAGTTGACAGAACCACATGATTTGATACTTACTCCGCACATTCATCTGTTTTTCCAGAATTCTGGTTGTCAAGAATTGCCAGAATCAACTGCTTGTTCTCATCCAAATACTGCAAAAATAAAATAAATAAATAAATAAAAATAAATCATTGACATATAAAGCACAAAAAATACAAAATGTAATTTCTAGATTTTCTATCCCACAATATAAAGATCTAATTAACTTCATTTTTAATGCATCTTAATCGCGATTTTTTAGATTTAGTATCTTGGATATTATTTATTTTATACATCCCATTTTCTCTTATCTTGTTTATTTTATCATTAAAAGCTATAACTCAGTAAAGTATCCTTATTAGAATACAATTTACATATAAACTCTGCTAAAACTTCAACTGCTACCCTCTTAGCAGAAGTCAATTTATCGCACATTCAGTTTGGCACATCTGAAAAAAATCTAATTTGCCTCTATCTTTCAAGATTAACATTTTCTCACCTTTCAAATTCAACCATCTTTTATATGCTAAATCATTATAACTACCATTGCAATTTGAGCAAACTTTCTTCCAAAATCATCTTACAACCATTGTAAGGAGATTTAAATTTCTTATAAATAAGAATAAATTTATTTTTGATCTTATTACTCCAATTTTCAAGTGGCCGAGTGTTGACAAGATTCCTTCTATTCACCATCGGGTTTGGCGCAAAGTTTGAGGCAGTTTATTTGGACTTGTGCTTCACGCTTAATCAGACTTGTTGAAGAAGAGATGAGTTCTTTCAATCGTTGTTTGATGCTTATTCAGACGTTATGAAGTAAGTTGATATTTCAACTTGATGATGGCATCAAAGTCGGCTTACTTATTTCTTTGGCGAGGAGTATCCCTTCAATTTTTCCCGGGTTCTTCAACGAATTGAGAGAATCCTACGACTCTATTGCTTAACTCATCGAGATGAATAAGCTTGGGTAAGGCATCTGTTGTCAGTAGATGGACAAAGTGTGGGCTATTTCACTGCAGTCATATTTGGTCTTGTTGAGTGAAACGAGCTGTCAGTGACCAGTCATATTGGAGCTTGTTAAGTCCAACCATTTGTACTCACACGAGTTCTAGACTGAGTTGTAAATAAACATGTGCTTCTCTAACTTGACATATTGAAGCTCACAAACTCAAAAATTCTCTCTACTTCCCAAATCCAAATTATGACAAGTCTGAGAAATGAACCTCAAACTTTTGAAATTGCTACCTCTAATATGCTTGTAATAGAGATATGCATGAAGTCTTTTGAATGTAGATTTGACATTGATATGTTAAATGTTCAATTGGGAAACTCGTATTTGACAAGATGTAAACCAAAATTACAAAATATATAATATTTTTTTGGTATCTCAACCCAAAGCTCGATGCCAATCCAAATAATATAAAAAACCACTTGAATGGCAAGATGGAAAACAATTATCACTGGTTAAATATATTTAGGGAACAAAATTTCAAGCATGATGTTCCAGATAAATTAAAAAAAAGAGCCTTATCTATAGAGAAATTCTAATAAAAATTTAAAAATGCATTCTTGAATCACAAGAGAGTTTTCAATATTGTAATTAACTCATGTTGGAATGAAGCATATTCTTCTTTCTTGGAGGAAAATTTGAGAATAACTTTAATTGGTTTGCTATGTGTAATAGCTCTTAAATATCGATCACTGATTAGTGATATTGGCCATTGACTATTTAGGTTGATGAGTTGGCAGGCTCCTCCTTACGTGTCTTATTGATGATAGAAAGACCGCCCAAGTAAGGTTTAAATTTTCTATCAACTCTTTGATAAAAAATAATTAGCCTTCTCAACACCAAAATCAATCTTCTCACTTGGAATATTTAGAGTTCCTCTTTTTGATTTTAAGAAATAAGTTGTAACATAATATAAGGAACTATCATGGTTATATCTTACTTCAATTTGATGAACTTATGAAGCTTTTTCTCTTTCAGCTTGAATTTGATAATTTTCCGAGTTCTCACTCATGGGGGTTGAATTTTATGGCTGTTGACAGTGAAGTGCGATGATGACTGAAGTCATATCCTACTTATGAATTTTATAAATATAAGATCTCTGAGAACATAGATTAGATGTCACACCTATTTTATTTTCAACATGACTTTCTTCTTCATAAGGATTCAGTCTCTAGATTTGTTTATCCTTCCATTTGGACCATTCGAGAATAGATTCTTGGATACATGGTCCAAGTGTCACTCTCTGAAGTTCACCATCAAGAACTTATTCATGTAGGTTTTAAGCTAACATAATAGATAGCAGCTTCCTGATTGGAGCCATATTGGTTTCAATCACAAGTTTTCATATCTTCTCTTTAATAAGCTCCTTTCTTTGGCAACTTCTAACCATGTGCACTCCAGCGAACAAAATCTCATCTCTTCTTCTTTTTGGAACTAAAGCTTATTGAATGATCGGTTGCTCAAACAACAATTGTTAAGCTCCAAATTTAATATTTTTTTTTTCTCCATTGCCTTTTTTAGATAACTTTCTTCTTGATGCTTAAGCTTTAAAATTATGCCTTCCTAGCATAAAAAGCTGGGCTGTTCTTTGATGTGCTGGTCAAAATGCATAAATATGCAGATATTTTAACAAATTGAGGCCTCTTATGTAGCTTTGAACATATATAAGAATGGCTCTAACATCAACAATTGGGAATAAAACATCCATTGAGTAGAATAGTGTTCGTACATTGTGGGATTTCCTATGGGAGAATATTCTTGTTTATAGAGAATAAAATAACTCCTTAAGGTGCCAACCATCACAATAACTGCTAAACAATATTTTCTTTCAAAATTTAATATTGATAAATTTCTTTTCATTGACACTCATGAATTTCTGTCAAAACTTTCAGTAGTAGATACTTAAACTTAAAGCTCAAGTATCCCACCACGATTTTTACCTTGTAGAGCTTCTCTCTATAGGGACTTTTCAACAACAAATACCTAGATTTAGATCCAAATTTTATGCTTCAATGCTCACAAAATAAATGTCATTTTGTTAGGACGTTTCAGTAATAGATCCTTAGACTGAGATAAAAGAGATGTTTTTCCGTTCATTGTACATAATTTATCTTTCTGTAAGGACTTTTGATATAGATATTTGGATTGAGATTCAAATGTCATATTACGATGACCGCAAGACTGATTTTTATGTGTTTGTTGGTAGCTTTTCATAAAATACTCTTGCATGGAGATTTAAGAATCATACTCTAAAGCTTATCAGAAAGATTCATCTTTTTCATGGGCAACTTTCGGTATCGAACGCTTGGACTGAGATTCAAATGTCATACTTTGATGCACACCAAATAGTTTATCTCTGTTAGAACCCTTCGGCGGCATATTCTTAAATTAAGATTTATGAGTCATGATCTGATACTCACCACATAATTTGACTTTTGTTGGGAGCGTTCGATGGCAAACTCTTAGATTGAAATCTAAGAGTAACGCCTCAATGCTCAACAAATAGTTCTCTTTCTATTGAAACATTTCGACAGCATATTCTTCGATTAAAATTGAAGGATCGTGCCTCCAAACTTTCCAGATAGAATTTACTCAAATTTTTGAGTAAATACAATAAATATAAGTATTTTTTTACTGTTCTTTTTTAAATTTTTTCTGCTACCATATATAAAATAAAATTAATTTTTTACCAAATTAAAGTAATTACAATAAGATAAATCTTTCTTATTTGAGTGCTAGAAATATGTAGGCTCCAAAAATTTAATTTGCAAACTCTTTTAGGTTGATTGAGCTTTATGTTTGGTATTCCGGGTCAATTTTTCATAAGATGGTTTGTAAATAAGACATTACCTAAAGATTTCGCCCTCATTTTGTGATAACCATTTCATTTAGGGTTCTAGGTTTCCCATAGGCACAAGCCCTTATTATATTGGAGTTAACCCAAACAACAATAGGAAAATAAAAAGTATTACTAAAAAATCCAAATATGTGATTACAACCACACATACGGAAATAAAAAATAACAGCATACCACAAACTCCACGGGTGGTAGAGGTCGACAAGGTGGTCTGAATGCAGTGGGAGGTGGATGACATTGGCCCCCGCATCAATTGATGAAAAAGCCTATGAACCTTCCCACTTAAACCAAACAACTGATTTAAGGGTGGAAAAGAAGCACAACCCACTTGAATTCCTGTTACAGGACCCACATCGGTTTGTTCCTACCTCTCGCAATAGGGTTAAATCCAAATCAACCTATGGTTAATTGCCCCTCGTGATAACAGTAGAGCACTTTCGATTAAATTTAGTCATTAAGTGTTAAATATTCAACATATAGTAACAACATACTTGAATTTTAAATTATAAAATTTATCACATTGAGCTTAAAGTTGATGGTCGAAGAAATAACGACGAACTTGGTCAAGATCCCTTGGTTCTGTCGTTTGATCTGTCTAGTCAGAGAAGGTAGTTGACCCAAAATGATTGAAAGATCAATGTTAGCAACCATTAGTTGTGTCGTCCAAAAAAAATTGCAGATTTGGAGTGGATGTTTAAATAAGGAGACAAATTTATGTAGACCTTTGCTAACTAAATTCTTTGTGTCAATCAAAGATACCTTTACGATTCACAATTCTGAGTAAAAAATTGTTGGAAAAAATATGGGCTACAAGCATTATCGTAATTTAGTGGTGTCACCTGGCAACAAACCACCAAGTCATAGGGCTTCGGTTATGACTGATACTTTTAGTAGAGTCATTGGGTCAAACCACGTTGATAGAGGACTTGGGTCAAGTTCTTACTGACATGAGATTGTTTTGAGTGTGAATATAATCATTCACTCAATATAACATTCGCTCTTTGTGTGCCAAAATCAATCAAAAATTTGTAATACCGGACAAACAATTACGAAGTGTGGATGAAGTTTATTTTAAATTTTGATGTGATTGATTTCAATTTGAATATTTTAGTTTGTTATTTTGAAATTTTGATTTAGAATTTGATTTAAAAGTCAAGCCCTCCTATTGAAATATTCGATCAGCAGGGCCATAATCAAAAGAATAGATATTTGAAACAGTTGTGTTTGTAATTGATATAAAATTTATCACTTGAATATTTCTAAAATATTACTCTCATATTATATGATTTAAACTTGCGAATTTTACGTTTGTGATTTGAACATTATTAAAACAGGACTTGTCAGCTCTTGTTCATAAAGGGAGGACAATCGAACCAGTTGACAAGGAGCCCCAATTGAGAGCATACATGATTTGATTATCTTGAATTTGATTTTTTTAAGACATGAAGGACCTTAACCTTACAATAATTATAATTTTTTTTTAAAATATCGAGTCATTTTAACAAAATTTTAAATAGGCCAAAATTTAAATCAATTGCAACTCCAATCACTCGAAATTTTGGGAGCCTCCCAACATTTCCCCGTCTTGGGAGGCAATGGAAAGAGTGTTAGTCTGTCCAACTATCATAAAAGACATGATGATAAGCGTCATGAGACACTACAGTCAAGATACAAAAGGGTATTTTAACCCACCGGTCTTAAAAGACTCGTTGGGCCTTCAATTTACTTACAAAAAGTTAAACACAAGCAAGTATTTCCCTGAATTGGTACTTAACTTTCTTTGAATAATAAATAATTCCTTGGATAAGTACTTGAGTTTCCCATTACAGCTATTTAGTCTTTTCTGCTTTTTATAAAAAATTTCCCAAACGAGTACATAATTTTTCCTTAACAATACTTAATTCCTTAGACAGTTCTAAAGGTTTCTCAAATTAGTATGTTCAAAATTTTCCCCCACCATTTTTATACCTTTTAAGTGTGAGGCAGCGACAAAAATAAAAAAACAACAATTTTTATTTTTTCGATTGTTTGATTTTTTTTTCTGTGTTTAAACAGAATTAAAGGGAGGAGAGGCTAGGGTAGCTTGAATACAAAGGAAAGGGGGCTAGCAGGCTAAGGGTTAATATTGGAGGAGAATGTGTGACTGTGGAGACAGAGAGATGCGACACTGGCAAGAGATGATGGCTCAAGTTGTGTGCATATGGAAAGGAAAGAGAAGATGGGAGCCTTCGACTTCGTTGTGTGGACCGAGATGTGGAGATAGGTCGGATGCAATAACTAAGATGGAGAAAGACGTGCAGCACTAGAAGGAAGAGGTGAATCAACTTCTTTGTCATGTGAAACAGAAGAAATGAAGAGGGTTTATGTGTGGGTTCAGTCAGCGACTAGGAGTTTCAGAGGACTTTGTTGTGATACTGTCGTTGCTTTCCTAGCAAACTTATCGTAAGGGTTTCAGTCACGAGGGAGAAAGAAGCCAAGCGGGTGGTACATGTGAGAAAGACGAATTGGGAGAGGAATAAGTGGAGCGGGGAATGGCTTGAACGAATGTATACAATTTAGAGTGATAGGCTTCAATTGTGTGTACTGAAGCCAACAACATAATTATGTGGAAGATTGAAGGAAGTTATCGGCATTGTTGTGAGGTTTACCGAGAACAGTTGAAATGCAACTGGGCATGCCTGAAATGTTTAAATATTAGTTTAATATTATTTAAATTTAATTAAACCTAATTAACAATATTATCTTTATTAGCTTTCAACGTCAACATACAATCAACCCTTGGAACTTAAAAATCAAGCCAGACTTAAGCTCCTCTTTCGAGTGGAAGTACAATAAATTGTAGGTTGGCTCCGCACTAAGAGCTACCGTTGAAGCTAAAAAAATAAGAAAGCTTTCTGCTCAATCTTAAAGAGTATTATGGTTAACTCCTAGTGATTAAAAACTAAAGAAATCCTAATATCTTCCTTCGATAGAAGTACAACCAACCTTAGGACTTAAAGAACGAGAGAGGCTTATGCTCCTTCTGAAGTAGAAGATAATTCATCACCAAGAAAGTCCTCTTTATATGAGTTAACCNATGCTCAATCTTAAATAGTATTATGGTTAACTCCTAGTGATTAAAAACTAAAGAAATCCTAATATTTTCCTTCGATAGGAGTACAACCAACCTTAGGACTTAAAAAACGAGAGATGCTTATGCTCCTTCTGAAGTAGAAGATAATTCATCACCAAGAAAGTCCTCTTTATATGAGTTAACCAAGGTTCACCCAAATTAAGTCAATCCATACTCTCACCGCAATTAAAGGATTAGACATATACATGAGTTTTGACGTATAAATTGAGAAAAACAAAAAATTAAAGTGATTGAGTCACTAACTGCAAAAAGTTTCCTACAAATTCTAGAAGGAACTCACTTGTTGTCATCATAACAAGATAAACAAACATAGGACAGTAATCACGCCAATTGTATACATGAAAAAAGTCTTCATAGCATAAATTAAAACAAAAAAGAGAAAGATCAAGCACTATATGCATTGACAAAGCTGAGTCAGCTTAAAGAAAGATGCCTACAAGACATTAGAGTTAAGTCGCCACATACGTAACAGGGTAGATCACATCTCTCTCTAAGTAAAAATAAACCTAATAATTTTACCAAAACTCTGCAAAAAAATTCGTAAGCAGAGTGACACAGAACTGTAAAAAACACTTTACAAGAAGTATAATGTTGTAGAAAAGCAACTTCAATGCTCGAGCTCCCAATACCCGAACATCAAAAATAGCATGATCAAGAAGGTGGTTCCCTTTTAATAGCTCCAAATATATCTCATAATGCTAAGCAATCTTCTAAAAATAATAAAAGCTCCAAAAATATAAAGAAGTGAAACCAGCACAAAATAGTCAAGTTGGTAACTTGAGCCCCTTACAAATGTGAAGAACTCCAACTCCCTAAAACAAGCTTAGCATCTTGCTTGGAATGCTGTTCTTGATTCCCTGTCTCTCTAGAATTAATTCGATTTGAGAAATTCAACCTTCTCCACAAATAGAAATTTCTCAGAAATAATTTCTATAATGGTCTCTAAAAGCTCCCCCAACAGAATCGACCAAATTCTTAGTTTTCTTTTTTTATCATAGTCTTCATTTTTATGGTCCCTTTGAGCTCATTTTATGCTTATATATGATTTATGACCAGCATAAATCTATAAAAACTAAAAATCATGTGATAAATGCACTTATGCTTCTTTTTCAAAGACTAATTGTGCTCTTTTTACGCTCCATTTGTTAAGCAACCAAGTGATAATTCAAGTCAGCAAATAAATAACTCAATAAGCTATAAACGTCGAACACAACCTTGACAAGAGAGTGGAAACTGCGAACTCGCATACAAGGAATCGAAATCGGGATGGGATTTCCATCCTGTGAGACCCGTGGCAGGAAACTTTCCACCTGTTGCGAGATTTTCATGTCATGTGGGATCTTATTAACTATATTTTGATTTTTAATTAGAGTTTAATTTAAGTATTAGTATAAGTATATGTTGTTTTAAAACTGATGGGAACACTTCTACTTTGGTTTATGATATTTGGATACTTTATTTCTTTGTTTTCTCTGAGCTGGAGTGTTGTAACATATATTTCTTCAAGTGGTGAATATGTATCTTCAAGAGAACAAGTAGTGGATCCTCTCTCGGCATCCACACCTCGCTGAAACCATCATTTTGACATGTCCTCCCTGCTGTTTTCAGCCCATGCAGCTTCTGAATTCCTTTAATCCCCTTCCAAACCCCGTTGACTTCACATATCATTTTTCTCTTGCTATTTTACAATCTCTACCGACAAAATCCAATCCTTTAACACCTTCAAAGAATCCTAGAATAGTGTCAAACTCGGTTTAGAATTGAATCTTATATTACAAGAATAGTGAAATTATATTCCACTTGGTCAAAATAATGGGAGAAAAAAAGTCATGATAAAATTAATCCATGACAAAGATAAGCAAGCCGTTATGTTAAATACAAATAGCGATGTGACCTTAACAAACCTTGAAGTATAACCAAGCTCCACTCAAATGGGCATAATCCAAACAATACACAAAACCAATTAGAAGGAACAAGCATGGTGATTTGAACATTAAAAACATGTTAATGCCACTATCTCAAAGCTTATAAAAATGATTGATGCAAACACCAAAATCATCACACCCATAACAACCAATCTGATCTCAAAACATACGAATAAACTACTCAAATTAGGAAAAATAAAGGCCTCAAAGTTCACTTGGATTTGCCCTAAATACTAAAACACAAAATTTAGCATAAAACTATTGAAGTTCTTGCCTAGCCCGATGAGTTGACTCGACCTTTCACCACATCACCTTGACACCAACATTCATAATATAATGTTATACCCCAAATACATGATTGTTCCAAAGCAATTCCTCCATAAATACACCGACTAGAAAAACCAAATCGCGTTCCTTAATCAACACGAAAACAATCCTTTTGAATTCAATGAACTACATGATTCCTCCGGTTGAATGGAGAGACCAATCAAATGTCAAATTTTTTACTCTCCCACGACATCTCTCAAAATTTGAGGGACTCTCCAAGTTTTATTCTCTTATTGAGAAGGATCAATAAAATTCCCATTTCAACACATTATTGTCCTCTTCATCTTCTTCCTACCTGTGAATTGAAGGCGGAATTCGCTTTATGTGGTGATTAAGTGTATTAAAACAAGGAGTTGAGAGCACTTAAAGCGAATATGGAAGAAAGCAACTAAACTGAGTAGGAAAAGCAAATCTGTTTTTAGATACAGGTTTTAGCTTCTATATGAAAATTATTAGTGAACTTGAGCATTAGAAAACAGATCTGAGCATTGTTAGTAGTTCCTAGTTAATCAATTGTTTTATGGGAAATTTACACTACTTATGTATTTACATATCTACTACCGAAACTTTCATATTTACATTTATAAAACTTTGGTGTGATAACTTTNTTGAGCATTAGAAAACAGATCTGAGCATTGTTACTAGTTCCTATTTAATCAATTGTTTTCTGGGAAATTTACACACAATACTTATGTATTTACATATCTACTACCGAAACTTTCATATTTACATTTATAAAACTTTGGTGTGATAAATTTATGCATGAAAATGTGTTATTTTCAGATAAAGTAGGTGATAGTGGTATTTATTAATGTGATATTAAAGATTTGAGTGTTATGCATGTAAATATTAAAACTTGGGTGTAAGAAATGTAAATACATAAAAATTTTGTGGTATGTATGTAAATGCCCTTTTTTTTAATAGTGCATATTTATTAAAAAAATTATATAAAGGACACCCCAACCATAAAAACTGTCTGCTACAAACAACAAAATCTCGACCATAAATTTTGTTCGGCAATTAGAAGAGACAGCTCGGATCAATTTGCAAAAAAGCAAGGTAGCACACAACCTTGACCCTTAAAACATAGACGACAAACTTAAGGAAATAACTCCGAACACTACAATGTGGTACTTTTCTGCAAATTTAAAATGCTTATTTTGTGATAAAAAAATAATGGTTTTAAGAAAAAGGAATAGAATAAATTATACCCGTCCTAACCCTTCAAGAACTATGTTGATTGGAGAAATTTAAAATCCAATAAATTAGACTGTTGTTGATGCATAAAATAAGACTAACATAGCTAGTCAAGGATTAGTTAATGAATGAAAAGAATTTCAGCACATGTGATTGCTCATTGTCACACCAAAACTTTATGAGAGGAGAAAATTGAAAAAGTTCAGTACACTTCCATTTAATGATTTTGTACTACAATTTGACCAAACCGGGCACCGCCCTATCAAACCACAAACAAAAGAATCAAATTTATAATAGTAACGCAACAAAACTCCAGCTTAAAATTAAGGGATAATTACATGTGGACCACCCATAAAGTTGATATTTACAATTAACCACCTAGGCGTTTTTTTTTTAAAAAAAACCGAACCGATGTAATTATGCATGTCAGGATTAAACTATTGAGATTTTCATAAAAATGAAAAATATAGGTTGGGATTTTACCATGAATTTTGATATTTGAGTGAGAATTTGAGATGAAAGAGAGTGGTTGATTTGTAAAGAGCAAGTTTTGGGTGGTGGTATGTAATTGCCCCAAAGACTAATCGCCAATATAATGAGAAAAAATGCGGCAATGGGGACGATTGATGGACAGCATACTCGAAGGGAGGAGGAAGAAGTTGACAAGATGGGCTAAAACCCATTACAAGAAAAAAAAATAAATAAAAGTAAACCACACCACCACAAGTCACGATATTTTAATACTTTGTATGTTTCTGTAGTTGGAAGTCTGATGTATCTCATTATTTGAACCAAACCAGATATTATACATGCAATTGAAGTGTTCAGTAGGTACATGGGAAATCTAGACAGACGCCATTGGCAGGAGGTGAAATGCATTCTCAGATATTTGAGTAGGGCACTTTGCTTTGGACGTGCAAAGATAGTTCAATCTCGGAAGTTCAAATCTGGCAAGACATCTAAATAGTAGAAGAAGTAATAACATGGCATATCTTCACTTTGGGGAACACAATGATGGGTTAGATTTCTTTGTTGCAGAAGATTATTGAACTTTCAACAACAAATGTTGAATATATTATTATCACTCAGACAAGCAAGGAGATGATTTGGTTGCAGGGCTTTATGATAGAATTGAGCAAGAACTAGAGAATTGGGAAGTTTCATGTGATAATATGAGTGTTATTCATCTTTATAAGGGCGCTATTTTTTCATGTCAGCACAAAGCACATTCAGTTAAGGTATCACTATATGTTATCTCCAATAAGATGACAGTTATTTTTATAAAATATATAAACAACTCAGAATCTTGCGTATATATTAACAAACGTGATAACTATAAAAAAACTGAAGATATATTTGATTTTAATTAGAGTCCAAGAAGGTTAAGATCGGAGTTGAGCCACACTACGATACAAAATTATGAAAATGGTACAGATGGAGGTGCATATGTGGTGAAAAGGTGTTGAGGCGCAAAACAGTCTCCACGAGAGAAATTGTTGTGTATGAACCCTGAATGGCGACAACAGAACACACCAAATAATAGGTGTTTATGACGCAGATCACCTAAGGCTGGATGACACACTCATGCGTGGAGACAGGGTACAACGCCCCCATGCCATATAATGCAAACCCACAACTATTTTTGGGGCACCTAAACCTATTTTTGGGACGCCTCCCCCTGTTTTTGAGGCGCCTATGCATGTTTCGGAGAGTGCGACGCACTCTTGCTCAGAAGTGGCACGGGCGTGCCTGTCGCAAGTCTCTCTTCTGATTCGATTCTTATGACTTTGATTCAAGCAACAAAATAGGCACTCTCGCATGCGGTGTTTCTCGATTGTTTCTCCCATGAAAATGAATTGTTCGAATGAAGTCTTCAAAGCAAGAGCTTTCTCTTAAGAGATCGAAAGAAAGGTTTAGAGCAAAAATCTATAAGTTTTGTGCTTACATATAGTTTATATGAGAATGTATCTATGTACAATTTTGGTTCATATTAATTTTTTTTTTTTTTTTTGTAGTTTGGCTCTATAATTTTTTCTGTTGTGGTTCATAGTGTCTGGATTCAGAAAGTGTGGTGCTCCCTTACTCAACAGTGGCGTGGACACACCTACGACAATTCTCTCTTCTGATTCGGTTCTTAAGGCTTCAATTCGAGCAACAAAATAAGCACTCTTGCGTTCGGTGTTTCTCAATCAGTTCTCTCATGAAAGTGATTTTTCAAGAGGGAGATTTTAGAGCAAAAGCTCTCTTGTGAGATAGAGGAAAATTTGGATTGAAGATCTAAAAGTTTTGTGATTATAGAATGTT
This sequence comes from Phalaenopsis hybrid cultivar, assembly GCA_002079205.1. Lineage (NCBI taxonomy): Eukaryota > Viridiplantae > Streptophyta > Magnoliopsida > Asparagales > Orchidaceae > Phalaenopsis > Phalaenopsis hybrid cultivar. The sequence goes on from JXCR01146677.1 coordinate 57,582, forward strand.
TGTATGAGCGTGTATCTACGTAATTCTGGTTCATAGTGATTTTTTTTTAGTGTGGCTTCATGATTTTTTATCATTCTCGAGTTTTTCCACATAAATTTTAATGTAACTTTCTGAGATTATTTTGTTGTGTTTCTACTCGAGTTTTTTTTGTTGTTGATTTTTTTAATTGCTTTGATTTTATTCCGCATTATGGTTTTGATTTCTAATTGATCGAAGCCCAAGGTTTATAGTTTTATCACAGCATGACGCACTTAAAGTAGTTGTAATTATTGAACATTGTGTAGATCTAAATTGGTCATTTTGCCTCAACGCAGCAATTGTTGTGGCAATCAAGATTGTCATGACATTCTCAGTCACCGCACTAATCTCAATCATCATTACGATTGCGGTTGTCAAAATGAGACATGTCCAGAAAGCCCTAGCAAGGCTTTTCGATATACACACAAATCAAACAGCAACTTCTGCTTCATTAGTTCATCTCAATAAAACAAGAGAGAAAAGGGAAGCATCAAAACCACCTCAACACTGAAATTCTTTGAGACCTTCAAGAAGAGATCGGCGATAGTCTTAGATGCATACATGGGCACACTTAATAATGTCTCTCTTAAGCAAAAAGTGAGAACATACTTGGCAACCGGCTTGTTATGATTCGCAAACCTCATGGGTTGCCCTAGTGAAGCCACAATATTATCCTTAAGATACATTCTCAATTTTCCTAATCATGAGAATAAGTGAGGTTTTAATCACCATCTAAGAGTATAAAAAGTGGGAGACAATATAAAATAATTTGTCAAAGGTGTGAATGTTGACAGAGAGAAGCCGGGTGAACTATCAAAGTGCCCAATATTTATTCGTTAAGAACACTGGACGGTGAATGACATCAAAGGCAATGATAAGTCTAATTACATCATTGAACCCTTTCAAACGATAGATGAGGTCAATTGCCCCTGTATAATACTAGATCGAACAAGCTTGAACATTGGATTAGCTCCTCCAAAAACTTCAAAAAAAAAAAGAAAAAGAAGAAAGAGATGCCAATAATAATAAGATAATGAAGATTGTTGAGAACTCCTCTCACTATAACCTCTCTTATTGATTGGAGATGATCAACTGATTAGAAGTACGAAACAAAGAGGTGACGCGAACGGTGTGGTCAGAGTGTGTAACAGATCAATAATTTAATATCTCAATGACGTATATTATGGTGACAACAGTCAACCCAACAAAGCTTTAGCTCTTCCCGTGTAATTTGATAACTCGTAGTTGAGGTTGTCAACCAGCACAAAGTAAGCACTGGATGAAAATCTCTAGGGGTCTCTACTTGACAATCCTTTATACTAGTTTTCCTTCAAGCTTAACGATCTCAACAAAATAACCAAAAGATGGGAATGATAGATTTTTTTAGTATGATAGGTAGAATTTTCAAAAAAAAAAAAAAGCATTTTAAAGTGAAGAAGAGAGCTGCCAAGATTTTGGAAAAAGAAGAAAATGGATCGAGAGAGAGAGTGTGTGTGTGTGTGTGATTATGGAAAATGAGATCATACACAAAGTACATGCATGATCAATAGAGCTTCAAAATATACATCGGGTTGTTGATGCCCTCAAACACTAAAAAATGAGAAAAGAACAAGCTTTGATAGGATTGAATAAATTGAAGTAACGAAATAAAAGATAAATGAAAACTGCAAAACAATTGACTGAAATTAGTAGTTATCACCACTTATTTGACTGAGGAGAAATTGAGGGGAAAACATTTTATGGCTAATGACGATTTCAACTTTTATGGCATGCCAGAATAGTGATAGCCCAACAAATTTTTCTTATTATGTTTTGTGAGCAATCTAAACGGAAAAATAAATTTATTTACGCCTACTATGTAAATCTAGTGACAGAAGTGTGACTTTGGGTGATCAAATTATTAAAAGGTGTGAACGATTTGGATATCTTGGGTCTGTTGTCCAAAACGATGGTGATATAGATGGGGATGTTATTAGTAGAATTTAAGTTGGTTGGTTAAAGTGGAGGAATGCTTCGGGCCTTTTGTGTGATAGAAAAGTACCGCTAAAACTGAAAGAAAATTTTTATAAAACGGTGGTGAGGCTTGCAATGCTCTATGGCGCTGAATGTTGGCCTTTAAAAGAAAAGCATAATAATAAGTTAAGTGTTGCCGAGATGAGAATGATTAGGTGGATGAGTGGCTTTACACTTAGAGACAAAATGCGGAATGAATATATTCGTGATAGGGTTGGTGTAGCTCCTGTGACAGACAAAATTTGAGAAACTCGTCTTAGATGGTTTGGTCATATTAAACGTCGACCATCTGATGATCCGATTAGGAGAGTAGNAAGGCAGAGGTAGACCTAGGAAGACTTGGGCTTATTGTATTAAAAATGATCTTAATTTACTAGAACTAAATGAAAATATGACACTAAATATGACGCAATGGAGAAAAAGGATTCAGGTAGCCGACCCCACGTAGTGAGATTAAGGCTTTGTTGTTGTTGTTGTATTATGTAAATCTATCGAGCAAACATAAAATATGAAAATTATGAAGTAAAATCTTTTTACATTCCCTCCAATTCCATAAAACCAAAACAACAACAAAGCCTTAATCCCACTACGTGGGGTCGGCTACATGAATCATTTTTCTCCATTACGTTTTATTTAGTGTCATATTTTCATTTAGTTCTAATAAATTAAATTCCATAATGTTATAAGTATGCATTCTACATGTTGCAAGGATTCATAGGCATTAACCAGTGCACTTTAACAATTAAGTACTTTGAGATGGCGGAACCAACAATAGTTGATAGCATGATGAATGAATAAATTGAACATCCCAGGTTGGCAGCTTGTTCAAACTTCGGTAAAAAAACAATAAAATAGCAAACCTTCTAGTAATGATAGATGCCAATAAAAACGTAACATTGAGTACAAATAAACTGATAGAGATAATAATTTTGGCATTGATGTATGGCAAAACTAGGAAATATTGACTGAGAAATAATTCTATTAGAGAAAATGTGCGATTGACATAAATTGTAGGACTGCTAGTTAAAACTATTTTTTGACCATTTGGGTATGTATAGTGAATAGTAGAAAATGCAAAAACAATAGGATTGATAAAATTTTATGTTGGGTGATAAATAGAATAAACAAGGTAGATTGAAGAAAACATTAACAGCAACCGAGCATGTAAATCCTATATTTGGACTTGACTGAATGGAATGTATAAAAATAGTACTCGGTGGAGGCTCAACGGATACTCGTCTGGTGCCTCCACGTGGCTCACTTTGCTAATGAGAATTCAACTAAATCGGACGCACCAACTCAAAAGCTAAAAGTAACTTGCCCAAATCTAAAGGGGTTGTCAACCCAATTGGATTTGCTCTGTTCCTTAAGAGACTCACTTAGAATATAAGAAAGAGACATTTGAATCAAGAAAGTCGAGCAAATGTCGCCTAGCCTATTAGCAACTGCACAAGCATGCCCCAAGAACTCGCCCCTATCCAGCTAGCCATGTGTATCTATCCAGGGTCTCAATGAGAATATCCATGTGTCCTATAAAAGAGGTGATTGTTTGTTTGTTTAAATTTTTTGTATGGCTTTTTGAATATCGCTCAAAACCTGATAAATAAAGAATCTAGAGAAAATTTTAGGGGAATCTAAAGTATATTGTATTCTTTATTGTGGCAAATAAAATATTTGGAGCCTCTTTCTCTATCTCTCTCTTCATTGACCAAGTCTTACAAGTCCAGCTAGCAGTGCTTGAATATAGTCCACATATAGATTTGGATCAAAGAATGGGAAAATATTTGTATGTGGATTGAACATCTAGCAACAAATGGGAAATAAGAATTCATAAACAACCCCCAAAGAGTTAGGATAAACCCAATGATGATACTAAACATGGATGGATTGAGAAACTATGACAGAGAAAGAGAGAGAGAAATAGAGCAACGATGAACAAAAGCATTAAATTGGAAGGAAAAGGTTAGCCGGATTAGAATAAGTAATACGCACCAGTTGATGCAAAAAGTTTGCTACACTCTAAAGAAGTAATCCTCACCAGTTAATGCAAAAAGTTTGCTACACTTTAAAGAAGTAATACCCACCAGTTGATGTTAAATGCTTACACGTTTTCCAAATAAATACTATTGCTAGTAGAAGGAAAAAATGAAAAGCCTGGTAGATCACAAAGGCAGTAAGACTTATTTCAGTACGCCGTGTACGGCAGATAATACTCCGCGATAAAAATGAACAACTAATACAAAGTTCAGAGCTTTCTTACAAAAATGATAGAAAATATAAATGGAAGATTGGCCAATCTACTGCACAATATAAAGCTTTCAGGAACATTAATAATGCTCGCCCTACAGTTAAGAATGTTCTATACACCATGATCATCATCTCTTGCTTCAAAACTTTGCATAACAATATTTAAAAAGAATGAAGTAAAGAGCATAAACCATCTAGCAAAAACAATATCAAGAAAAAGGAGATCCAATCAATCAGTCTCAAGGAAATCATCCCCTGAAAACACAGAAAAAAATAATCAAACTCCCCTAAAGCCTCACAAACCAAAGAAAGGACAGCAAAACCATCAAAATCATAAGCCATGCCTCCAAATATCTATCCAAAACCATCCATCAAACATTAACAAAATCCATTCTTTAATTCTTCCAAACATATCAAAAGATTCACCAAAACAGAATCAGAAAAAGATGAAGATGAAGATGAAGACAGCAATATGGCAATACATAATAATCAATCCAATGAAAATGAAACAATAACCGGCGAAACCGAACTAACTTCGAAGGTGAGAAGAAAGAAAAAGACCTGTTGAATAATATCAGTGGTGACCTGGTTCGGAGAAGCATAAGCTGCCATCATGGGCTGCATCTGCATCAGATGCTGCTGCATTCTCTCCCTAGCCCTCACTTAAAAATCTCTCTCTCTCTCTCTCTCTCTCTCTCACTCTCTCACTCTCACTCTCACTCACTCACAAGTCGGTCTTCTCAATGTCTCCTATCTCTCACCCTGCCCCCACGATCCTTCGAGCAGAGAGAGGAAAGATGATGAGTACAGGGGGGGAAACAATGAAAAAAGGAGGGTTTTTTGAGTGGATTCGGGGGTTTTTTTTAGTGTTTTCCCTCTGTGTGGTTGCTTTCAAGCACCGATAACCGACCCGGTGGCGTCGTGTCGGCATCTCCGCCTCAAGTTCCAAGATCGGAGCTTTGGTGCGGACGCGATTCCCAGAGAAGAGCGTGCTGCAAGCAAAGGAGGTAGGGTCACCGAGAGTGTGAACACCTCGATCCTTTGAGATTTTGTCTCCCTCCATGAGTACTCACGTGCAGGGAAAGAAGGCGAGGAGGGAGCTCGGAGAATCAAAGCAGGTGGGAGAAACTTTGCGCCTAAAGGCGACCACGCCGACCAGCTGAGCTCCGGACCGGACCATGGGGCGGCACGCACGACCCCTCTAAGGCTATCTTTTCACTTTTGTCCTTCCGAAACTTTTTAATTATTTACAAGTCTAATTTACATAAAAAGAGTTTCATGTAATGTGTCGCTTATGAGAGCATTAAACTTGGGCATTCACATACATATCACTCATTTTCTATGTAGTTGCATATCTAACACTGAAACTTTAACTATTACATTTATACAGCCTAAATTTTTCACATGGACAACTTAAATTCGTAAAGATCAAATATCATTGATGGATTTCTTTACACCTCTTTTAAACAAATTCATGTTGTTGAGCAACACTTTGATAAATGGCATCATATAGGTCAAACTTACTTTTATCTAATCCACATAGATTAATGTTATTAAGCAACAATCCAACAAACATAATAAATAAATTAAATATTTATTATAGATTTCTTTTATCCTCTTTAATATTAGGATAATGATATCATCAACATATTATTGTATGTCATTGATATATTTTATTTTCTTTTATAATACCCCTAGCAAGTATGATTGCGAGAAATCTTTAATTGAAAGCTAGTACTGAATATAAGTCATACTATAAAGATTTCATGGAGCAAATGTTTGAAATGGTCATGAACTTAAGTTAGTTTTTTACTTGTCAAGAATGTGATTAAGTTGACCACAATTAGTTTATTAAGATCTGGAAAGTAAATCAAATTCTTAATTAGGACTCGAGGCACCCTCAAGCCACCCTTGAGACCCCTAAATTCTATGAATCCATAACTCATCTTATGGTTGTAAGCTCCACCCCGTGAACCTTAACTCGCTTTGAGACAAGATGGCCTAATTGAAGGTACTTAACGCAATAGGGCTCGTTGTGTCAATTAAACTCGATTACTGTAGCGTTAGGCCTCCATAAACTTAACCGAGTTACATGCTATTAGAACTACGCTCGTGTTGAACTTTAAATCTCTAAATCCTAATATTAATCTACTCTGACTTACTATACCACCTTTTAAACCCTCTAAATTTTTTAAACAAAAAAATTCGAGCCTGCTATACTAAAACATGCTGGTTATTTTTAAATACTTGACTTAAAATCTATTTGGGGCAGCTGCAGCTTATCCAGATAAACAGGTTATTCAGTTAAGCTGCTGATCAGCACCTAATTCTGATCAACTGGTTGGTTGTTTTGGGCAGCTGTTTAAAAATAGTTAATTGGCAGTTGATTATGAATAAATGATCATTCTGTCTCTGTCAAATAATGTTGTTTGCAACAAAACTGTCATTACAATATATTTGATACTTAAGAAGAAAAAAAACCACTTCATAATAGATAAATAATTAAACAAATAAGGCGGTGGAACTAAACAAATAATTAAAGCTTAGTTTAATCTATTAATTGAAGTATTACTTTTTATTGTGAAGGATTTGATAAAGTAACTTAGATGAGTGTTTTTTTATAATCATAAAGTTGTGCCCAAAAAAAAAATGTTTTGAACCACCTCTAAGCTACACCTTGGTGCCCACATCCTGGTGTCATGTACTAATCTTAATTTTAATAGTTTTTATTTGACTTCTTTGTTTAGATGTGAGTGAACTTAGATTTACAATGGCTAGTAAATGTTATTTATAATGTACACAGCTTTTTATGGTTTATATATTTAGCAGGCCAAATCATCAATAATATGTCGCATGTATAGGTTTGTTTTTAAAAAAACATGCAAGATTTTTTTAAATTTGTGTCAGAACATATAAGTCATTTAATTTTTGTCACTTCACTCCCATCACAAACCAACTTCTACGTAAAATTAAGAAGAATGATGAGGAGATGAAGAAACCAGAAGCAAGCGTCACAAAGAAAAGCAATTAAGGGTTGAGCTAAAACAAAAGAACCTTGTAATCAGCTTCCAAATGGCGAAGCTTGTCAATTTGGGGAATGGAATCTAGGTCGAAGGGGCTTAGATCATCGACGTAGATGGATGAGTGCTCTCTCTGAGAAGGCTTCGAGTGGTGATTTGGTACTATGTCGTTGAAATACTCACGCGTCTCCTCCGCCCTCCTCGCTTCCTCCTCTGGTGGTAGATGCGAGTCACTTCCATCAGGCCTCTCTATTGTGCGACGGCGTGGGCAAAGAGGTGAGATCTTTACTCCAAACGTGGGTCGCGGAGTTCGACTCACGGCTGGCGTTTAATAGAAATGGAATCGCGTGTATCGCGATAAGCTGCCCGAACAGAGATATCAAATGGTTGAGCCTTGTTTTGAAAACGCATAAGTTGATAATAAGCTACGCCAAATGGACCCTTAGTCCTTGAACTCAAAATTGGGTTAATTATAATTAAATTGGATCTTTTTTATAGTTAACTCAAATATGACACGTCTAATAGAGGTTGTCGTGTGGGTTAAACTCACATGGAATTGACAAACTCAAATTAAATATAAATGTAATTCAAACTCAAATCACACAAATTAAAACCTAAATAAAAACTGAATACTATATTGGGTAAGTGAGGTGTTAAGTGTATAAAGTATGTAAAAATAATTTTGTATTTGTCTATATATTATGTTATTGTATAATTTTTATGTTGTTTTTGTTTATTGTTTTGTGAGATTTGAATTTGATAAATTCTTTATGGGATGTAAGATCTCGTATAATCCGTGATATAACACAATCTAGTATAAGAACCAGAAAGCCTCCTCTGCAAAGAGATACTGAGAGAGAGAAAAAAAGGTCCCCTATCTTTGCCCTCTCCCAGAATAAACCACACCCGCCCCTCTTTTCCCAGATGACGGGAATCAATGAGGATAAGACTTCTGTCGAGGGGGAGGGCGACTCGATGTTGATGATGTGATGGGTGTAATTTTCTCGATCAACGTGCTTGCCTCGAAAATTATTGAATTTATTTATTATTGATCAGGTGCTACTTCCAATTGGATCTATGCACCTTGAACGATCAAACATGATGTATTCTTTTTATGATTGGATATGTTAATAAATAATAGAAAAGAAAAGTGATTGGTTTGATATGTTCGGGTGATCAACAGTTTGGTTATTTAAGTAAAAAGGCCGAAGTTCGCGACTTGATATTTGAATATAAATTTAGTTCCCTGATTATCTCAACCCTTCGATTGGATGCTCGCAATACTCGATGAGAAGGATGAGGGAATAAAAAGAGGTTCCCTTCTAGTTCACAACTTCTCAAGACTTCAGAGATAAAGATAAAGTGGGTTCCATAAATGGATCTTCCGATACACATCGTCAGCCCTTATTGCTTACCCTGCGAGGGATTAGGTCTTATTTTCCTTTATTAGTTGCTCTATCAGCATTCCAAGGACTGCTCTTCTCCTGATAGCATTCAGAATGCTTTTTATGCAAGGATTAGTTCTCGAGCGACCGTTTTGTAGCTTAACCTATTCATCCTTAAGCGCTCCATCTTGGGCATATAAAAAATCCACTTTGCTCCACTTATCTTTTTAATTGAACGCCGTTGTGAGTTCATTTTTTTTGCATTTTCTCTTAAGATCATTGTTTCTCTTTTACCCTTATCATTTCTACTCTTATGTCACGTACGGGGGTTAGTTTGATGATTTTTGAAAGACAAGTACTAAAATATTTACTCATAGATGGTTATGATGATTGAACTTCCCTCATATTTATATAAGGGTGAAAAGGTATTGAGAGTCGATTTTATATCTTCTTGTTAGGGGAATTTTCTATATGTAGAAGAGGGTTACTAACACTATTGTATGATTTTCACTCAGTGGATGAGGGTGCAGTTCTTATTCGTCATTGGGAAGGTGAGCAGATATATAAGAAAAAACATAGTCTAGTTTGCAAAAAGAAAAATCCATAAAGAGAAAGAAGAGGTTGGAAGAAGAAACGCTCCTGCAAAAGTCTTCATTAAATTTGAACAATCCGACATATGTTATTTTGTTTGCTAGATTTTGCATGCATGTTACCGTCGAACCGATTGAAGGCTCAGTCCTGCAATCTGAGAACCAAAATGTTGACAAGGGTAAAACCTGTTGGGTCAACCGCTCAATGGCCATAACTAGTGGTGAGCTATGATGATGATAACAGTCTGTTGGGACAAAATTCAGGAACTGCACGAGATGTGAGCCATGTAGGTCGTAGTTGGTCATGTAAGTTATAGTAGTGAAATAAGATGATGTCCGTAGGTCGCAGGAGCCGGATTCGGGAGCTACACAAGTTACGAGATACAAAGCCATAGTTGGTCACATAGGTTGTAATGTTGGGTTGTAATGACGCCTATATGTCATAAGGGTTGGAGTTAGGTGATGCACATGCTGTGATCCACATAAATTGTAGTTGCTCACATATTCCATAACGACGAGTTGCGACGCCGTTCATAGGCTACATTTGTTGGAGTCCATAGTTGCTCTACCTGTAAACTACTTAGGTTATTGTCGGTCAGACAAGCTGTAGTGATGAGCTGTGATGACATTAGTAGGTAGAATGGGTTGGAATCAAGAGTTGTACAAACTGTGACCACATAGGTCGTAGTTGGTCATATTGACCGTAGTGAAGAGTTGTGATATCTTTCATAGTTCGCAAAGTTGTATGAGATGCGAGGCATGTAGGTCTTGGTTTGTCACATGAGTATTTGTGGTGAGTTGCAATGTCATTGTAGGGTTGCAGTTGTTGGAGTCGAGAGTTGCACAAGCTGCGAGTCATGTAGGCTATATAGCCTAAAGCGATGAGTTTTGATTGTATTTGTAGGTTGCAGGAACCAAAGTTGGGAGCTGCAGAAGCTGCGAGCCATGTAGTCATAGTTGGTCCTACAAGTTATAGTGGTGAGTTGTCCGGAGAAAATCACCATCTTCAAGGTAGATTATTTTAATGTCTTTGGGAACGTGTCATTGCACCGTATGTGTGGTGCGTTATTAGACCATGATTAGGGTGTGTCATTGCACTGTATCTGGGGGTGTGTTGTTACACTGTCTTTAATGTACGTTATTGCACACTGTATTGAACAACAAATTACTCCATCAGGTGCTTTATTATTCCACAATGTAGAATGGGGTTCCACATTGTACATTGTGAATTGTGACTCCGAGCATATGCGATCAATGGTGGTCGATTGTAGAGAGTGGCCGACTATGATAAACGGTTGCATGAGTGAGAGGATTTTGTCAAATATTTGATGTAGAAACGATGTTAAGCTTCAACTCCTCCAAGCTCTGGTCTTCTTCCGAACTTTGATCTCAAATTCCTCTCAAAAGGGGGGATGACTTTATTTATGAAGTCTAGATTTCAAATATGAAAGAAAACCATACCACTTTGATTTGACGACCCGAGGATGTTACTTGTATCAGATAATGTTCATGGACATTTAAATGCCTCAATGATATCAAATTGAATGATATTGGCATTGCTGAATTTGTATTATCAAGACACTTGATTTGACTATAAACATGTCAAATTTAGAATCCGTTTGATTTTCTAATGATGCAATGAAAGCCTCTAAAAGTGATTTAACGACTTGATTTGACTTTGATTTGACTTGAACTGGGCCATCTTTGGTTCATTGGGTCCGTCTCGTCTTCAAGATGAGCTCTAGTCAGAATTTGAATATTTCTGGCTAAAAAAATGCATCAAGATTCATGTCATATCTCAATATTTGTGCTGAACGAAGAAATTTGTTGCTGATATATCATATGTATGTGCCCCCTTAAAACTTATCTAAAAAAAAAAAAAATCTGCATCTTAATTACTTTATTTTTATTTATCTATTAAAATAGAATCCAAATCATTTCAGTAATATTTTATAAATATAATATTAAAAAAAACACACACACACACACACACACACATAAAAATCTGCATCTTAATTACTTTATTTTTATTTATCTATTAAAATAGAATCCAAATCATTTCAGTAATATTTTATAAATATAATATTAAAAAAAACACACACACACACACACACACACATATATATATATATATATATAATGGGAATGATAAAAGTTCTTATTAATGCCACTTATCATTCCCAGATTGAAAGATAAAATTATCCCTTTATCTATCTGCAACTAAAACCTCAGCTCTCTGCTGGTTGTTGCCGCCCGCTTCTCTCCCTCCCGCTTCCGGCAGCGCAAATGTCTTCCGCCGCCGCCTCTAAGCGAATACTGCTCACCGAAGACGTGCCATGGCGGGCATCTCCGGCTGGAATGAAGCCTGTGCCGAGGATCCACCAAAACCCCGTTCTTCGCCTCCCTCAAAACCCTAACTCCAGCTACGCTCTCAGCGTTATGAAAGTTGTTTACGCTGCGTTTTACGCTCTTTTTGAATCGCTGGTTTGTTTATAAGTGTTGTATTGATTCTTCTGTTATGTTTATTAGCATCCGAATCCCATTGGAGAGGGTTTTGCAACAGAAGCAAGGCTGGAATCGGCGGGGCCAGAGTGCATCGTTCCTGGTCAGGTCGCTCCAGTTAGAATTCTTGGATTAAAGGTTAGATAGAGNACGCGTGCCATGATTCAATTTTGAAAGTTAGAACATTTGAGATGTCTGAAGTTAGCCTTGTAGTGTATGATAAAAAATAAGCTGTCATATGGTCTAATGGCAAGATATTTCAATTATTTATTACTTAATTTCTACCTATTGCTTTTTGGAAGATTGTGCTAAAAATTAAATTTTTGTTGTTGACCTACAGGTTTGGCCTATTGATATTAACCTTAAGTTTGTGCAACCTATTGGACGGGAGCTGCAAGTTCTAGGAAAGGTAAGGTTAAATGTCAATTCATTCTTAATTTTTTGCCATGGTAGAACATGCATTTTATTTTGGAAGGAGATTTTAGATTCAGTCTCGCATAATTATATTTATTAGTTTTCTATTCAGCTTGGAATATTACCTGATTGTTTTGAGTCTGAAAAAAATGTGTGGATTTATATGTTAGGATGAATTAAGATAGTAGTTTTCAGACTGCTTGTGCTTAAGTTACACATGATCCTGTAAACATCTTATTGGTCGGTGTATTGTATCATTGACTTCACCAAACCTAAACTGCACTTTCGGAAGAATAGCCCATGCATGTTGTTAACTTGTTTTAAGTTAAAAGTACAATATACTGATAGGGCTTGAGAGTTGAGACTATTTATTTCGTCCCATTGAAATCATATGATAGAGAACGTGACGAAGGTGGAGAATATTTACTTTAAAATTGAATATAGCATTTTTTTGAATCAAAGTTTGTTGAACACCGAATGGTTATTTACTTTTCCAATATCAAGTTTTCTTCGTTATCTATAATTTGGTACCTTTTTTTAAGAATGAATTTATTTCATTAGTTTGCCATAGTTTTACAATTAACTGTCTAACTAATGCCAACCTTCAAGTCATCNTCCATGGTAGAACATGCATTTTATTTTGGAAGGAGATTTTAGATTCAGTCTCACATAATTATATTTATTAGTTTTCTATTCAGCTTGGAATATTACCTGATTGTTTTGAGTCTGAAAAAAATGTGTAGATTTTATATGTTAGGATGACTTGAGATAGTAATTTTCAGACTGCTTGTGCTTAAGTTACACATGATCCTGTAAACATCTTATTGGTCGGTGTATCTTATCATTGATTTCACCAAACCTGAACTGCACTTTCGGAAGAATAGCTCATGCATGTTGTTAACTTGTTTTAAGTTAAAAGTACAATATATTGATAGGGCTTGAGAGTTGAGACTATTTATTTCGCCCCATTGAAATCATATGATAGAGTACGTGAAGAAGGTGGAGAATATTTACTTTAAAATTGAATATAGCATTTTTGTGTATCAAAGTTTGTTGAACGTCGAATGGTTATTTACTTTTCCAAAAAATAAAATTTTCTTCGTTATCTATAATTTGGGACCTTTTTTTAAAAATGAATTTATTTCATTAGTTTGCCATAGTTTTACAATTAACTGTCTAACTAATGCCAACTTTCAAGTCATCTCAACCAAGCTCAAAGTTGGAAGTGATGGTTTTAGATGTGTAAAGTTGAAATAACGGAGATAAGGTTTAGAAGATAGTGAGATAAAATTTCATTGAATAAAGTTTGTGCATATGATTTATAATTTTTTTGGGTGTGATATTTTAGCCATCAACCAGAATTATTATAAGATAATGTATTACCTTAGTTTGACAGGCTTAAGTATGTTGGATAGAAAAGTGAAGATGCATATGAGGATCTGGATTCAAGTGTTAAGGTTGGGCAATTACAATGATGAATTGTAACAGTATTGAGCGATTGGAGGATATTATTATTACTTAAAGGTAATTTTTGGAAAAGTGTATTATGTTGGCTTTTGTATATGCATCTGATTGTTGAATTATAAAAAATTCATTGATAATTGAATTTGGTATGGCGAGGATGGAAATGCTATGATGAATGTTCAAAAAAATTTGAAAGGATAAATTAATGAATAAGCACACCAAAGGAATGATCAGAGTGTTGTTAGTTGAATATAAGCTAATCTAAAGAAGATTTTGGTAGTTTAGATGTATACAATAAGGGTAAAAATGAACCATTAGATGGGTATTAAAATTAATCTCTGATGATGAGGAGAGAGAAGGGCTAAACTTATTCTGACATGGATGAAAGTTCAAATTGATTTGTGATGAGCGGGCTTAATACCCAATGCAACAGTTGACATGACATGGGCGAATGAAAAACGAGGATTCTTAATGTTAATCCCCAAATAGCTGGGATTAGTCTAATGATGATGACATATAATTTGGTAGGACAAAGAATGATTATCTCATAAGATAGCACAACATTCGAGTACTGAAAATTAAAAGCTTTAGTTATTAATTTTCTTGTAATTTCCCGTTTGGTTATACTTGATATCCTAAAAAGCCCCAATTCCTGATACGTATGCTCAACATTATGGCACATGACCCTAATTTGCTTGTGCTTTTTATTTTCTGAAGGAGTTCAATATTTATATGTGCAAACCAATCCATGAAGTCTTTGCAGCACTCGCTTATGTTGTTGTTATTAGTTAGCTACTAGTACTTCATCCTAGTTGGTAGCTAAGACCGGTCCAATTTATTCTCTTAAGTTTACTTACCCATCCCCACTTAATTGTCAAAGTTTTGAGAAAAATAGGTTGAATGCTGAATAGGCTCGATGCCTTTTGCCTTTGCTTTCATTCCATTAAATAATAATCTTACAATCTATTTTAGGTACAAAATATTATGTATAATCTATTTTAGATAACTTAATAATATATATTCCTAATTTAAATATTCAGCTAAAAGGGAAATAAATCATAATAAAGATATTGAAAATAATTTAAATAAGGAAGCTCCTAATTATTGAAAACTCCTAATTTAGCTGACTAATTTCCGTTATTCCTGATTGACATTAATAAGACTCCATCTTCAATTTTCTTAATCAGTCTAGGTCCTAAATATTTACAACTTGTGCGTTGATGAACCAATGCACATGATGAACAACTCGAATTTGGCTCGATTAATATTGGATCTTGTTTGCTCAAATTATTAAATAAATTGGTTTGAATATTTTCTTAAAGCTTGGAGGTTAGATTAACTAGATTTGAACATTCCAACTCATTTATTGATGTTCATGAACAAGCTCATTTGCTATTAAACAAGTAATTTCTTAAGTGCTCTTTACTTATATAATATATTATTTAAATAAAATTTGATTANGATTAATATTGGATCTTGTTTGCTCAATTAGTAAATAAATAGGTTTGAATATTTTCTTAAAGCGTGGAGGTTAGATGAACTAGATTTGAACATTCCAACTCATTTATTGATGTTCATGAACAAGCACGTTTGCTATTAAACAAGTAATTTCTTAAGTGCTCTTTACTTATATAATATATTATTTAAATAAAATTTGATTAATTAGAATTTATTTAATTATATATTTTATTTCTACATATTATAATTTAATATTAATATGCATATCAATCTAAAGTAATTTTTTCTTATTTTTTTATTTCAATGAATTAATTTGCTAGTACATATTTATATTATTTGATTGCAGGGAAACTTACAACTTATATATTAATTTGTTTGTTTGGTTTAAACTAGTTAGATATTAATTTGAAATTTATTCAATTTCTTATTCATTAAGATTTATAAAAATATTTTTTAATAACTTTAANAAATTTGTTTATTTGGTTTAAACTAGTTAGATAATAATTTGAAATTTATTCGATTTCTTATTCATAAAGATTTATAAAAATATTTTTTAATAACTTTAAATAAGAAATCTAGTAACTATTTGAATTTTTAGCCAATTTNTAAGGAACCTTAAAACTTATATATTAATTTGTTTATTTGGTTTAAACTAGTTAGATATTAATTTGAAATTCTTATTCATTAAGATCTATAAAAATATTTTTTAATACCTTTAAATAAGAAATCTAGTGGAACTATTTGAATTTTTAGCCAATTTATTAATTTTATATGAAAAATCAGGTACAAATCAAATTTCTAGTTTTANTAACTTTAAATAAGAAATCTAGTAACTATTTGAATTTTTAGCCAATTTATTAATTTTATATGAAAAATCAGGTACAAATCAAATTTCTAGTTTTATATGAAAATCCAACTATCATTCTAATTTTTTTCTTGTTCAATTAATAAAAATAAGTTTGATCATTAAAAAAATTTTGAGCAAACAAAGAAAGAACTTATATGTGAAAGCTTGACTCAAGCTTGAACTGAACACGAACAACTTATGATACGACCAAGCCCAGTCCAATTAAAGAAGTAATTGACTCAACTTTGCTTGATTAAAAAACTTTTATTAATGACTCTTATTAATCAGTTTTGTTTTTATGCAAAATAATTGATCAGTGTAATTGTTATGGATGCTATAAAACTTTTATTTTCTTCCATTAAATGCTTTCTTTTTTTTTGATATATCGCGATACATAGTTGTAGTTAACTTTATACTAGATGGAAATTTTAGAATCAAAGTTTAAACTGAGTGAGCAAATTCATTTGGATTAAAATGTGCACTTTGTTTTATTTTATTTTATTTTATTTCCTTATGGAAGACAGCTTGCTACTCATGATGGCTAAATTTTTGGATTTTCAAGGATATGTAACATGCATCTTTTGGCAACTTAATGACTCAGAGAAAGTGCAAAATACTTAAAATTTTGTAGAATGATTGATAAAGGGAAAATTGAAAAGAAAGAGAAAATGTGATAGGGTTATACAGACACAGAACAAAACTTCATGTTGTTAATGCTGATTTCTCAGCACTCGAGGTCGTCTAATCCTCAAAACAATATGTTGAATAGTTAAATGCCAATGGAGCTGCAAATCATCAAGAGTCCATAAGGAGATCAAATCACTTTGAACCATGCAAAGAAATTGAGTCCGGTAAGAAAAAAAAAAATCTCATAGAAACAAAATTCAAATTTATTAGCATTTGAATTACATGGCTCTAGACACTCTTTNCCTTCATCCTAGTTGGTAGCTAATACCAGTCCAATTTATTCTTTAAAGGTTTCTTACCCATCCCCACTTAATTGTCAAAGTTTTGAGAAAAATAGGTTGAATGCTGAATAGGCTCGATGCCTTTNAAGGGCTTGAGGGAGGGGGGTTTGATGGGGAAGCTTCATATTTAGGCCTTGTGAAGGTGTGTGCAAGGTTAATTTGAATTTTAGTGGAGTTTTTAGTAGTTCCTTGATTTTGAGCTCGATTTTGAGCTCAAAATTGAACTCACAGAAGAGGCTTTGAGGGCAATTAATGATGGAGCCCTTCTTCTCTGTGCTTGGAGAAGAATTTTGGATATTTTGGAGGATGTTTTGCTAATCTATGGTGGTTCTTCCTTGTTTGGCCATGAGCTCTCTCCTCTTACATAGCCATGGCCATGGCTTTTTTATAGAGTTAGATCAGTTGGGATGCTTGGAGAAGAAGTCTAAAGCACATGATGAGCAAGAAAAATGGCACCATAAGAAATTGTCAAGTGTTAGTGAGTAATTTGCATGAAACTTATCCTTTAACAAAAAAAAACTTACCTAAGGGATAAATATCATGGCTAACCCATGATTAACTTAACTTAACTCTAAGGTCTAGAGTTTAGCTAAGGTTAAGCTTGGTTGGGAATACCAAGTTTGATTTTCATTATATTTTGGTCATGGGCTAATATGACCAAAAATGGGCTTAGATATGTTTATCCATGTCAATTGGCTCAATTGAATATTTTATTTGGTGTAGGATACCATGAGGAACAACTTTCATGAAGGGTGAAAGTCATTNTCAATGCACATGATGAACAACTCGAACTTGGCTCGATTAATACTGGATCTTGTTTGCTCAAATTAGTAAATAAATAGGTTTGAATATTTTTTTAAAGCTTGGAGGTTAGATGAACTAGATTTGAACAGTCCAACTCATTTATTGATGTTCATGAACAAGCTCGTTTGCTATTAAACAAGTAATTTCTTAAGTGCTCTTTACTTATATAATATATTATTTAAATAAAATTTGATTAATTAGAATTTATTTAATTATATATTTTTTTCTACATATTATAATTTAATATTAACATGCATATCGATCTAAAGTAATTTTTTCTTATTTTTTTATTTCAATGAATTAATTTGCTAGTACATATTTATATTATTTGATNTTCAATTTTTTATTTTTATTAAATCCCTCTGATATCATAGAACTCAAAAAACTAAGTTTCATAATTTCTGGAGTTATATTTTGATTTTTAAAAATCATTTAAGTTTCAAATTTGATAATCACTTTTAAAAATCAATTAAAAATATTAAATGATTTACAAATCCTTTGAAATTTTTATGGTGAGTTATCTGACTCATGAACCACATTGAAAAACAAAAATCAATTGATTTTAATCTCCGTGTGCTTCAAATTAAATATTTTAAGCAAATTAAAATTTGCTCAAAACAGTGATGTTTTGATTCTTACAGATCATGAAATTATTTTTTAAAATTACTCTGGCCATAAAGAACTTACATGCATTTTTAGAGAATTTTCTAAGCCACATGCAATTTTGTATAATTATTGGAATAGAAAATGCATAAAAACTTGGAAAATTAAAATCTCTGTCTAGAGATCTCTTATGTCTTTGGAAAAATATTCAAATTGTGCATCTAGACAGAGGCTACAACATATAAAAATTTGGGGTCAAGATAATAATCTAATATGGATGGAGAATTAAAAAACCCCAAACACTAATTTATTTTTTAAAAATAATTTATGCATCAAATTAACGTGAAAATAATTTCACATAATTCTTCTCTGTTTACTGAGCAAGAGGGTATTTTTATTTTATTTTTATGATTTTTCTATGAAAAGTTATGAATTTTTGAAGTTTAAGGGTATTTTTCTGAATTTTTTAAATCCCATAATTTTCTACTTAAACCCACGCGCTAGTTGGATCATGGGCGGTTCCGAAAATGGCACATGTCGCGCTCTGGTTTGCCGCCGCCATCCGCGTTAGCGCTGACTCAGCGCGCTGTGTATATACAGGATCTCTATCCGACGCGATCAGGACCGTCCGATCGATACACGCGCGAATGGACGACATCTGTTCATCGTCCCCGTCTAGTTCATCCCGAGAGCCGTCCACCTTCAAATGTTAATATCTCAGTCGATTCTCAACCGATTTACATGAAATTTTTTTTTAAATCGTAGATCTGACCTAGCTCTACACATCCATACGGTTAATCAAGCATGATTTTCTTCACAGTACGTGAAACCGAGCTCGAATTTAAAAAAAATGGCCTATACCTTTGTCCAAGAGGTGTGGCCTCAATTGGATGCTTGTGAANGTTAGCATTCCTAAACAAAAGTGGCCATCATATGTGCCATTAACTCCCCCTCATTGAAAAGAAATTTACTCTAGAGAGTTGAAATGTAGTTAAGCGAAGAAATATTATGTAATTAATTTTCCAGTCTGTCAAATGAGAAACTCCCTTTTAAGGATTATGAATTAGTAGCAGTGTTTTGGTTTAGATGCTGGCCTTCGTTGGATATTTAACTTAATGATGTTGATTTAGTGTTTTTTTAAGTACCATTAGAATGGTACTAAACAACACGAGTCATTGTAAGGAGTGTCATCCCTAAAGTAAAATCTCTTTGAGATTTTGAGGGAAGAAGTAATGTGAAGAGATTATGTTGCGCGATATTCTTTTTCCTCATTATCATTTTCTATTTATATTGGTTAATCAGTGAATCCTTTTGGCTATAGATCTTTGAGGTCAAGGACTAATGGCAAGTCCATATTTTTAGAAGTATTTCAAATTTATTTCCTTAGAAGATTTCCTGGGCAATGCAAAAATTAGAAGTTTTTGCATATTGAAGACTATATAACTGTTAGGGGAACTGTATTTATTTACAATCTTAAATATTTCTTGTATTTAAAGTGTTTGACATAAACTTTGATCGATAAGGTTACTCTCAAGAATAAGCTTCATGAAGGAGATAAAGAAAATATAAAGCATGCATTTAGTAGAGAAAAAAATAATTGGAAATATGATGTTGGGGAGAAGACAAACCTTCTTAGTATTCTTCGGTTTTGTACTACATGGGCGTCGTTAGGCACCATAGAATTCTCGTCTGCACACTACTTGTAGAGAAGTTAGAAGGCCCAAAGTCTTTAATATATCATTACATGGAATATGTATGAATGAATTAAGGGTTTTAAGTCATGGAGGAACTTAGAAGATCCCTTGTAAAGTTTTAACCATGCGAACCTTCTTTTTAAAATTAGATTGAGGGACAAGAAGAGTGCTTTCTTGCTATCAGGGCCTGGTTACAGAATTTAGTGATCTGCTTTAGATGTTATGAGGCTATCCATTAACTTCCTGATCATTGTTCTGTAAGTTTTCAGTGCATTTTTATATTAGAGGTACTGGTATTGTATTGATGAAGTTATTTCCCCCAATAATATTTGTTCCTAAGAATGTGGTGGCGGATCGATCAATGGGC
>JXCR01146679.1:9431-36563 GCA_002079205.1 Phalaenopsis hybrid cultivar
AAAGAAAAAATCCTCGAAATCATTTTAGAGGATTATGAAGTTAATGATTGTTGAAAAATTCAAGAAAGATATTTAGACACAATTGCCTATTCTCAAGATAGTCTTGATCGAGAATCGTATGAGACAATCCTCATTTTATTACAATGTGTTGAAATTCAACATAATTATAATGAACCAAATAAATCTATTGCATATAACAAGGCGACAATAAATCACATCTTGCATCAGAGAGATTGGGGTTTAACTCCTTTCCAGACTAAACATGTTGAATTTATTCATCCTGTAAGTGATAAAAAAAAATCATTTCTTTTTAATTACTGAACCTATGTCCAAGCTATGATTCGAGCTTTATTGCTTATTAATCCAAAGCATAAACACTCTTGACTTTTTGTGTTAATGTCTGGAATTTTGAATAAAAAAATACCAAATTGGTTTTTAGAATGGTGGGAAAAATTCGGAGTCACCAATGCAATTCTTCCAGATCCCATCAATGATCTCTATCCAATGTGGGTTAACTCTTCTCCACAACTCGGCAAAATAAAAAATGAAATTCTAGCCGATGGAATGTGTGAATTATTATTCTTCTGTCAAACACAAATTTCATGGATCTTTGCTTGAAATCTATGTTATCAACAATATAGAGTCAATATCAAAGGATTATGACCACCTTCTTCATCAAATAGTGGTCACAAATTGTTGTTAGTGATAAAATAATTCAAATTAATAAAATCATTAATTATAATTTTGAAAAAAATTGAGAACAGAGATCCCAAGAATTTTCACTTAAAGAAATTCATGATCAAATTAAAAGGAAATATCCTCGAGAATCTCCGGATCAAATCAAACAAAGAATACAAGAACTTTATCAGAAATAGATGAAAGAATTATTTGAATCAGAAGAGGACATGCCGGTCTCTAATCAAGGGTCAGATGACGAAGAAAATTGGGAGCGAATGGTGACCCACCTCGGCTCAAATTAATGGCAGTGGACCTCCACTGAGGTTATTTTAGAAGAAATTATGGGTAATAATGACAGTGGTTGAAATAGTACCGGTTGGTGGAACAGTGATTGCAATAATTCTAGTTGGTGTAATAGTATTTTAAAATAGTTTTCTGCTTTATGTCACATCCAACGGATGTGTTATCTTTTGTTTAATTCTATTGTATTAAGTTTGGAGTCTNCCTCAGGTACACCTAAATCGTGCTCTTTTCCTCATTTGTTTGAGTGAGAGGAAGATATTAAGAAACCTAGTAGGAAGAATGAGAAGTCTGCTATCTTTTTTACAGAAGCTGAAGATATTCAACTTGCTTCTTCCTGTCGACTGAATTTAGTCGGGAAATTTCTATATGGTCATCCCAAAATGAAGTTGATTCGTAAAGAATTTGAGCTTATGTACCTGATTGGGGAGTGAAAAATTTGACTGTTAGATGGAAGACATATTCTCATACAAATTAATAACAAAGAGGATTACACGTGCTTATTTGATAGAAGGATAATCTGGATTGATAACAAAACAATAAAAATTCTGA
Source organism: Phalaenopsis hybrid cultivar (assembly GCA_002079205.1). NCBI lineage: Eukaryota > Viridiplantae > Streptophyta > Magnoliopsida > Asparagales > Orchidaceae > Phalaenopsis > Phalaenopsis hybrid cultivar. The sequence continues at coordinate 10,962 of JXCR01146679.1, forward strand.
AATAACCTGTGGATTTTGACCCACAGACGGAACCACCAATCATTCCAGTTTGGATTCGCTTCCCGGGTTTGAAATTCTGATTATATATTATTTTATATTGATGATGTACTTGTTTTCTCTAAATTAATAGAGAAATATTTTAAACATCTACAGATTTTTCAATGGCTTGCCAAAAATAATGGGCTTGTAATCTCTGCGCCCAAAATCAAATTATTTCAAACCGAAATAAAGTTTTTAGAACATAATATTGTCCGGAATACAATTATTCAAATTGAAAGAAGCATTAAATTTACTTCTAAATTTTCAGATGAAATCACTGATATTCGACAATTACAAAGATTTCTTGGTTCGTTCAATTATGTAGCGGACTATTATAAAAATCTTGCTTTAGATTCTGGTATTCTTTATAATAAATTAAAGAAACAACATAATTCATGGACAAAAAATCATACTAAAGCTGTCTAATTAATTAAGCAAAAAGTAAAAATGTTACCTTGTTTACATATAGCAGATCCGTCTCTCCCTAAAATAGTAGAGATATATGTCTCTAATATTGGGTATGGAGGTATCTTAAAGTAAAAAACTTTTAATAAAGAACATTTAATTCGCTTTACATCTGACAAGTGGAATACCACCCAAGAAAAATATTCAACCATCAAAAAAGAAATGTTTTCGGTAGTTAAATGTATTACCAAATTTCAAGATGATTTATTAAATCAAAAATTCTTATTAAGAATTGATTGCAGTTCAAGTAAGTATATACTGCAAAGAGACGTAAAAAATCTTCTCTAAACAAATTTTTGCCAATTGACAAACTCAATTATTTTGTTTTGAATTTGATATAGAATATATTGCAGCTAATACTAATTCTTTACCTGACTTTCTCACTCGTGAATTTTTGCAGGGAGAAAGACGAGGGGTGGATCACCCCTCATCAAAGGGTTAGAATGACACTCCAACGAGGTGCTTTCACCTTTAGAGGGGGGAGAGGTAGGGGCCAACCTAATGTGGCTCCATGAAAATTTGTTGATTTACAACAATATCTATATGGTAGCCTGATGACTTCCACATCAGGAACTAAATCTTTTCAATCCCAGGATTTACAAATCCAACAAGTCACAAAATTTGTGCAAAAAACAACAAAAGAAAAAATCCTCGAAATCATTTTAGAGGATTATGAAGTTAATGATTGTTGAAAAATTCAAGAAAGATATTTAGACACAATTGCCTATTCTCAAGNAAATACTTCTGGTAGTCAAATGCATTACTAAATTTCAAGATGATTTATTAAATCAAAAATTTTTATAAAGAATTGATCGCAGTTCAATTAAGTATATACTGCAAATAAACGTAAAAAATCTTGTCTCTAAACAAATTTTTGCCAATTGACAACCTCAATTATCTTGTTTTGAATTTGATATAGAATATATTGCAAGTAATACTAATTCCTTACTTGACTTTCTCACTCGTGAATTTTTGCAGGGAGAAAGACAAGGAGGGGTGGATCACCCCTCATCAAAAGGTTAGAATGCCACCCTAACAGGGTGCTTTCACTTTTAGAGAGGGGAGAGGTAGGGGCCAACCTTATGTGGCTCCACGAAAATTTGTTGATTTACAACAATGTCTATATGGTAGCCCAATGACTTCCACATCAAGAACTAAATCTCCTCAATCTCAGGATTTACAAATTCAAGAAGTCACAGAATTTGTGCAAAAAACATCGAAAGAAAAAAATCCTCGAAATTAATTTAGAGGATTATGAAGTTAATGATCCTTGGAAAATTCAGGAAAGATATTTAGGCATAATTGCCTATGCTCAAGATAGTCTTGATCGAGAATCGTATGAGGCAATCCTCATTTCATTACAATGTGTTGAAATTCAACATAATTATTATGAACCAAATAAATTTATAGCATATAGCAAGATGACAATAAATCGCATCTTGCATCAGAGAGATTGGAGTTTAACTCCTTTCCAGACTAAACAAGTTGAATTTATTCATCATGTAAGTAATCAGAAAAAATCATTTCTTTTTAATTATTGGAACTATGTCCAAGCTTTTATTCGAGTTTTCTTGCTTATTAATTCAAAGCATAAACACTCTTGGCTTTTTGTGTTAAAGTCTGAAATTTTGAATAAAAAAATACCAAATTGGTTTTNCCAAAGCATAAACACTCTTGGCTTTTTGTGTTAAAGTCTGAAATTTTGAATAAAAAAATACCAAATTGGTTTTTAGAATGCTGGGAAAAATTCGGAGCCACCAATGAAATTCTTCCAGAACCCATCAGTACTCTATCCAATGTGGGTTAACTCTTCTCCACAGCTCGGCAAAATAAAAAATGAAATTCTAGCCGATGGAATGTGTGAATTATTTTTCTTCTGTCAAGCACAAATTTCATAGATCTTTGTTTGAAATCTATGTCATCAACAAGATAGAGTCAATATCAAAGGATTATGACGGACCTTCATCATCAAATGATGGTCACAAATCGTTGTTGGTGATAAAATAATTCAAATTAATAAAGTCATTAATTCTAATGTCGAAAATAATCGAGAACAGAGATCGCAAAAATTTTCACTTACAGGATGAATTTCTATATGGTAGTCCAATGACTTCCACATAAGGAACTAAATCTCCTCAGAAATCCAAGAAATCTTAGAGGATTATGAAATTAATGATCATTGAAAAATCCAGGAAAGATATTTAGGCACAATTGCCTATGCTCAAGATATTCTTGATTGAGAATCGTATGAGACAATCTTCATTTCATTACAATGTGTTGAAATTTAACATAATTATAATGAACCAAATAAATCTATTGCATATAGCAAGGNCCATAGATCTTTGTTTGGAATCTATGTCATCAATAAGATAGAGTCAATATCAAAGGATTATGACGGACTTTCACATCAAATTATGGTCACAAATCGTTGTTGGTGATAAAATAATTCAAATTAATAAAGTCATTAATTCTAATGTCGAAAATAATCGAAAACAGAGATCGCAAAAATTTTAACTTACGGAAATTCATGATCAAATTAAAAGGAAATATCCTCAAAAATCTCCGGATCAAATCAAACAAAGAATACAAAAATATTATCAGGAATAGATGAAATAATTATTTGAAGCAGAAGACGACATGTCAGTGTCTAATCATGGGTCAGATAACGAAGAAAAGTGGGAGCGAATGGTGACCCACCTCGGCTCAAATTAATGGCAGTGGACCTCCACTGAGGTCATTTCAGAAGAAATTATCGGTAATAGTGACAGTGGTTGAAATAGTACCGGTTGGTGGAATAGTAATTGCAATAATTTTGGTTGGTGTAATAGTATTTTAAAATAATTTTCTGTTTTATGTCACATCCAACGGATGTGTTATCTTTTGTTTAATTCTATTGTATTAAGTTTGGAGTTTGTCCTCTATTATAAATAGGGGTCTTATTTTTTTTGTCGGTGTGCAAGTTTCCTTTGAGTCCATTCATTGTAATATAAAAGCGTATGTCTGGTGTGCTCTTCTAGTCTTGTGCTCTATAAGTGTACTATTTTTAATATATATTTTCGTTTATTATATCCTGATTTTAAACTATTTGCAAAAATGATATTTGTATTAATACTCTTTTTCAATTAGTTAACAATTTAACTCAACATATTATTTTGGGAACTCCGTTTTTTATAAAATTATGTCAACTAATAAAATCGATAATACTGATATATATTCTAATAAATTTGGAAAAACCATTATTTTTGAATTTATTACTAATCGTACAGAAATTATTTTGAATGAAATAAATAAATTTAGTTAAAACAGAATCAAATTAATTTTTACAGGAAGAAATTACTTTATTATCTATAGAAGAAAAATTGAATAATAATTTAATAAAAGAAAAAATTTCTATTTTACATAAAAATATGTTAAAAGAAATTTGTGGTGACAATCCAACTGTTTTTTGGGATAGAAAAAAGCACTATATTGCTTTTCCATATATTGATAATTTCGATGAAAGAATTATTAAGACAAAGGCACGACCTTGTCAAATGAATCAAGAATATTTAAAAATTTGTTAAGAAGAAATTAATGAACTTCTTAATAAGAAATTAATTAGAAAATCTAGTTTACCTTGGAGTTGTACTACATTATATGTTATTAATAATGCAGAAAAAGAAAGAAGTAAACATATATTAGTAATTAATTATAAACATTTAAATGATGTTTTAAAATGGATTCGTTATCCCATACCAAATAAAAGAGACTTACTTAATCGCTTAAGTAAATCGTTAATATTTTCAAAATTTGATTTAAAATCTGGATACTGACAGATTCAAACTTGAATCTGATAGATATAAAGCGGCTTTTATTGTTCGGTTTGGTCATATTATGAATAGAATGTTATGCCATTTGGCTTAAAAAATGTTCTTTCTGAATTTCAGAAAATTATGAATGAAATCATCAATCCATATTCTGATTATATATTAGTTTATTTTGATGATATAATTATCTTCTCTAAATCAATAGAGGAATATTTTAAACATCTACAAACTTTTCAATGGCTTGCCAAAAATAATGACTTTGTAATCTCTGCGCCCAAAATCCAATTATTTCAAACCAAAATAAGGTTCTTAGGACATAATATTGTCCTGAATACAATTATTCCAATTAAAAGAAGCATTTAATTTACTTCTAAATTTTCAGATGAAATTACTGATATTTGACAATTATAAAAATTTCTTAGTTCGCTTAATTATATAGCGAACTATTATAAAAATCTTGTATTAGATGCTACTATTCTTTATAATAGATTAAAAAAACAGCATAATCCATGGACAGAAAATCATACTCCAATTAAATAAGCAAAAGGTAAAAATGTTACCTTGTTTACATATAGCAGATCCGTTTCTCCCGAAAATAGTAGAGACAGATGCCTCTAATATTGGCTATGGAGGTATCTTAAAGTAAAAAACTTTTAATAAAGAAAAATTAGTTCGCTTTACATCTGACAAGTGGAATACCACTCAAGAAAAAATATTCAACCATAAAAAAAGAAATGCTTTCAGTAGTCATATGCATTACCAAATTTCAAGATGATTTATTAAATCAAAAATACTTATTAAGAATTGATTGCAGTTCAATTAAATATATATTGCAAAAAACTTAAAAAATCTTGTCTCTAAATAAATTTTTGCCAATTGACAAGCTCAATTATCTTGTTTTGAATTTAATATAGAATGTATTGCAGGTAATACTAATTTTTTACCTGACTTTTTCACTCGTGAATTTTTGTAGGGAGAAAGACAAGGAGGGGTGAATCACCCCTCATCAAAGGGTTAGAATGACACCCCAACGGAGTGCTTTCACATTTAGAGGGGGGAGAGATAGGGACCAATCTAATGTAGCTCCACGAAAATTTGTTGATTTACAACAATATCTATATGGTAGTCTAATGACTTCCACATCAGGAACTAATTCTCCTCAGAAATCCAAGAAGTCAATTTAGAGGATTATGAAATTAATGATCATTGGAAAATCCAGGAAAGATATTTAGGCACAATTGTCTATGCTCAAAATATTCTTAATTGAGAATCTTATGAGACAATCCTCATTTCATTACAATGTATTGAAATTTAACATAATTATAATGAACCAAATAAATCTATTGCATATAGCAAGACGACAATAAACCACATCTTGCATCAAAGAGGTTGAGGTTTAACTTTTCAGACTAAGCAAGTTGAATTTATTCATCCTGTAAGTAATCAGAAAAAATTATTTCTTTTTAATTACTGGACCTGTGTCCAAGCTATGATTGGAGTTTTCTTGCTTATTAATCCAAAGCATAAAGTCTCTTGGCTTTTTGTGTTAATGCCTGAATTTTGAATAAAAAATACCAAATTGGTTTTTAGAATGGTGGGAAAAATNAAGAGGTTGAGGTTTAACTTTTCAGACTAAACAAGTTGAATTTATTCATCCTGTAAGTAATCAGAAAAAATTATTTCTTTTTAATTACTGGACCTATGTCCAAGCCATGATTGGAGTTTTCTTGCTTATTAATCCAAAGCATAAAGTCTGTTGGCTTTTTGTGTTAATGCCTGAATTTTGAATAAAAAATACCAAATTGGTTTTTAGAATGGTGGGAAAAATTCGGAGCCCCCAATGAAATTCTTCCAGAGTCCATAAATAATCTCTATCCAATATGGGTTAACTCTTCTTCACAGCTCGACAAAATAAAAAATGAAATTTTAGCCGATGGAATGTGTGAATTATTATTTTTCTGCAAAGCACAAATTCCATGAATTTTTGCTTGGAATCTATGTTATCAACAAGATAGAGTCAATATCAAAGGATTATGGCGGACCTTCTTCATCAAATGGTGGTCATAAATCGTTGGTGATAAAATAATTTAAATTAATAAAGTCATTTATTCTAATGTCAAAAATAATCGAGAATAGAGATCCCAAGAATTTTCACTTAAGGAAATTAATGATCAAATTAAAAAGAAATATCCTCGAGAATTTCCGGATAAAATCAAACAAAAAATACAATAACTTTATCAGAAACAGATGAAAGAATTATTTGAAGCAGAATACGACATGTCAGTCTCTAATCAAGGGTCAGATGACGAAGAAAATTGGGAGCAAATGGTGACCCACCTCGGCTCAAATTAGTGGCAGTGAACCTCCATAGAGGTCATTTCAGAAGAAATTATGTGTAATAATGATAGTGGTTGAAAGAATACCGGTTGGTGGAATAGTGATTGCAATAATTTTGGTTGGTGTAATAGTATTTTAAAATAATTTCCTGCTTTATGTCACATCCAACGGATGTGTTATTTTTTGTTTAATTCTATAGTATTAAGTTTGGAGTGCCCTCTATTATGAATAGGGTTCTTGTTTTATTTGTTGGTGTGCAAGTTTCCTTCGAGTCCTTTCATTGTAATATAGAAGCGTCTGTCTGGTGTGCTCTTCTAGTCTTGTGCTCTGTAAGTTTGTACTATTTTTAATATATATTTTTATTTATTATATCCTGGATATGAAACAATCGCAATAATCTATCGAATTAATTTCAAAGTTATAAATACTTTATGTCTAAATATTAAAAATAATATGAAGCCAACAGATAGATCTACTATTATTTCTTGATTGAGTTCTTTGTAGATTTTTAGATATTGTAGTACTATTCTACCTAGAAGAAGTGCTCATGAAAAGCAATTAGAAAAATATATAGAATTTTTTTTCTTTAAATAAGCTTAATAGAGTAATCTAAAATCAGTTAGATGATAGTATTATTATTCCACTAAGGTTTTAATCCAAACGGGTCGAGTCAACAAGAACCAAGCAACAAAGCGTCCATCCCGGACATAAAAACGCCCACATGCGACGATGACCACTGGATTAAGCTTTAGCTTAGAACAATAATATTATCAGGCCAGAAGGTCAAACTCAGTATATTCTGTATGTCGGTGAAGGATATTAAGTTGCAAAGCAACACCCGACTTTACAATGCAGGATACACCTATCCTGACAACGTTAGGTTACCATATTAAAATTATTTATAGAAAAGAATTCCAAAAATAANCATTTCAAAGTTATAAATACTTTATTTCTAAATATTAAAAATAATATGAAGCCAACAGATAGATCTACTATTATTTCTTGATTGAGTTATTTGTAGATTTTTAGATATTGTAGTAGTATTCTGTCTAGAAGAAGTGCTCATGAAAAGCAATTAGAAAAATATCTAGAATTTTTTTTCTTTAAATAAGTTTAATAGAATAATCTAAAATCAGTTAGATGATAGTATTATTATTCCACTAAGGTTTTAATCCAAACGGGTCGAGTCAACAAGAACCAAGCAACAAAGCGTCCATCCCGGACATAAAAACGCCCACATGCGACGATGACCACTGGATTAAGCTTTAGCTTAGAACAATAATATTATCAGGCCAGAAGGTCAAACTCAGTATATTCTGTATGTCAGTCAAGGATATTAAGTTGCAAAACAACACCCGACTTTACAATACAGGATACACCTATCCTGATAACGTTAGGTTACCATATTAAAATTATTTATAGAAAAGAATTCTAGAAAGAATTTAGCCGCTCATAGCTCTGATACCAGTTTAAAATCACGATATAATAAACAAAAATATATATTAAAAATAGTCAAACTTACAGAGCACAAGGCTAGAAGAGCACACCAGACATACGCTTCTATATTACAATGAAAGGACTCGAAGGAAACTTGCACACCAGCAAAGAAAACAAGCCCCCTATTTAAAATAGAGAGCAGACTCCAAACTTAATACAATAGAATTAAACAAAAGATAACACATCCGTTGGATGTGGCATAAAACAGGAAATTATTTTAAAATACTATTACACCAACCAAAATTATTGCAATCACTATTCCACCAACCGGTACTATTTCAACCACTGTCATTATTATCCATAATTTCTTCTGAAATGATTTCAGTGGAGGTCCACTACCATTAATTTGAGCCGAAGTGGGTCACCATTCGCTCCCAATTTTCTTCATCATCTGACCCTTGATTAGAGACTGACATGTCGTCTTTTGCTTCAAATAATTCTTTCATCTATTTCTGATAAAATTCTTGTATTATTTGTTTGATTTGATCTGGAGATTCTCGAGGATATTTCCTTTTAATTTGATCATGAATTTTCTTAAGTGAAAATTCTTGGGATCTCTGTTCTCGATTATTTTTGACATTAAAATTAATGACTTTATTAATTTGAATTATTTTATCACCAACAACGATTTGTGATAACCATTTGATGAAGAAGGTCCGCCATAATTCTTTGATATTGACTCTATTTTGTTGATGACATAGATTCGAAGCAAAAATCTATGGAATTTGTATTTAGCAGAAGAATAATAATTCACACATTCTATCAGCTAGAATTTTATTTTTTATTTTGCCGAGCTGTGGAGAAGAGTTAACCCACATTGGATAGAGATCATTGATGGATTTTGGAAGAATTTCATTGGTGGCTCCGAATTTTTCCCACCATTCTAAAAATCAATTTGGTATTTCTTCATTCAANCAAAAATAATTTAGCCGCTCATGGCTCTGATACCAGTTTAAAATCACGATATAATAAATAAAAATATATATTAAAAATAGTCAAACTTATAGAGCACAAGGCTAGAAGAGCACACCAGACATACGCTTCTATATTACAATGAAAAGACTTGAAGGAAACTTGCACATCAGCAAAGAAAACAAGCCCCCTATTTATAATAGAGGGCAGACTCCAAACTTAATACAATAGAATTAAACAAAAGATAACACATCCGTTGGATGTGGCATAAAACAGTAAATTATTTTAAAATACTATTACACCAACCAAAATTATTACAATCACTATTCCACCAACCGGTACTATTTCAACCACTATCATTATTACCCATAATTTCTTCTGAAACGATTTCAGTGGAGGTTCACTACCATTAATTTGAGCCGAAGTGGGTCATCATTCGCTCCCAATTTTCTTCATCATCTGACTCTTGATTAGAGATTGACATGTCGTCTTCTGCTTCAAATAATTCTTTCATCTGTTTCTGATAAAATTCTTGTATTATTTGTTTGATTTGATCTGGAGATTCTTGAGGATATTTCCTTTTAATTTGATCATGAATTTTCTTAAGTGAAAATTTTTGGGATCTCTGTTCTCGATTATTTTCGATATTAGAATTAATGACTTTATTAATTTGAATTATTTTATCACCAACAACGATTTGTGATCACCATTTGATGAAGAAGGTCCGCCATAATTCTTTGATATTGACTCTATCTTGTTGATGACATAGATTCGAAGCAAAAATCTATGGAATTTGTGTTTGGCAGAAGAATAATAATTCACACATTCTATCGGCTAGAATTTCATTTTTTATTTTGCCGAGCTGTGGAGAAGAGTTAACCCACATTGGATAGTGATCATTGATGGGTTTTGGAAGAATTTCATTGGTGACTCCGAATTTTTTCCACCATTATAAAAATCAATTTGGTATTTCTTCATTCAAAATTTCAGACATTAACACAAAAAACCAAGAGTGTTTATGCTTTAGATTAATAAGCAAGAAAACTCAATTCATAGCTTAGGCATAGGTCCAATAACTAAAAAAAATAATTTTTTCTGATTACTTACAGGATGAATAAATTCAACATGTTTAGTCTGGAAAGGAGTTAAACCCCAAATTATCTGATGCAAGATGCGATTTATTGTCGCCTTGCTATATGCAATAGATTTATTTGATTCATTATAATTATGTTGAATTTCAACACATTGTAATGAAATGAGGATTGCCTTATACGATTTTTGATCAAGACTATCTTAAGCATAGACAATTGTGCCAAAATATCTTTTCTGGATTTTCCAAGGGTCATTAATTTCATAATTCTCTAAATTAATTTCGAGAATTTTTTCTTTCGTTGTTTTTTGCACAAATTTTGTGACTTCTTGGATTTGTAAATTCTGAGATNTCTTTCCTGGATTTTCCAAGGGTCATTAATTTCATAATCCTCTAAATTTATTTCGAGAATTTTTTCTTTCGTTGTTTTTTGCACAAATTTTGTGACTTCTTGGATTTGTAAATCTTGAGATTGAGGAAATTTAGTTCCTGATATGGAAGCCATTGGACTATCATATAGATATTGTTGTAAATCAACAAATTTTCGTGGAGCTACATTAGGTTGGCTCCTACTTCTCCCCTTCTAAAGGTGAAAGCACCCCGTTGGGGTGTCATTCTAACCCTTTGATGAGAGGTGATCCACTCGTTTTTCTCTCTGCAAAAATTCACGAGTGAGAAAGTCAGATAAAAGATTAGTATTACCTGCAATATATTCTATATCAAATTCAAAACAAAATAATTGAGCTTGCCCATTGGCAAAAATTTGTTTAGAGACAAGATTTTTTACGTCTTTTTGCAGTATATAATTGAACTACAATCAATTCTTAATAAAAATTTTTGATTTAATAAATCATCTTGAAATTTGGTAATGCATTTAACTACCGAAAGCATTTCTTTTTTGATGGTTGAATATTTTTCTTGAGTGGTATTTCACTTGCTAGATGTAAAGCGAATTAATTGTTGTTTGTTAAAAGTTTTTTGTTTTAAGATACTTCCATAGCCAATATTAGAGACATTTGTCCTTACTATTTTAGGTAGAAACGGATCNCTTTGCAGTATATAATTGAACTACAATCAATTCTTAATAAGAATTTTTGATTTAATAAATCATCTTGAAATTTGGTAATGCATTTGACTACCGAAAGCATTTATTTTTTTATGGTTGAATATTTTTCTTGAGTGGTATTTCACTTGCCAGATGTAAAGCGAATTAATTGTTGTTTGTTAAAAGCTTTTTGTTTTAAGATACTTCCATAGCCAATATTAGAGACATTTGTCCTTACTATTTTAGGTAGAAACGGATCTGCTATATGTAAACGAGGTAACATTTTTACTTTTTGCTTAATTAATTGGACAGCTTTAGTATGATTTTCTGTCCATGGATTATGCTGTTTCTTTAATCTATTATAAAGAATAGCAGCATCTAATGCAAGATTTTTATAATAGTTCGCTACATAATTGAGCGAACCAAATAATCTTTGTAATTGTCGAATATCAGTGATGTCATCTGGAAATTTAGAAGCAAATTGAATGCTTCTTTCAATTGGAATAATTGTATTTCGGACAATATTATGTCCTAAAAATCTTATTTAGATTTGAAATAATTTGATTTTGGACACAGAGATTACAAGCCTATTATTTTTTGGCAAGTCATTGAAAAGTCTGTAGATGTTTACAATGTTCCTCTATTGATTTAGAAAAAACAAGTACATTATCAATATAAACTCATATATAATCAGAATATGGATTGAAGATTTCATTCATAATTTTTTGAAATTCAGAAGGAGCATTTTTTAAGTNTCAAGCCATTGAAAAGTCTGTAGATGTTTACAATGTTCCTCTATTTATTTAGAAAAAAACAAGTACATTATCAATATAAACTCTTATATAATCAGAATATGGATTGAAGATTTCATTTATAATTTTTTGAAATTCAGAAGGAGCATTTTTTAAGTCAAATGACATAACATTCCATTCATAATGACCAAACGGAAGAGTAAAAGCCGTTTTATATCTGTCAAATTCAAGTATTTGAATGTGTTAGTATCCAGATTTTAAATCAAAATTTGAAAATATTAAGGATTTACTTAAACGATTAAGTAAGTCTCTTTTATTTGGTATGGGATAACGAATCCATTTTAAAACGTCATTTAAAGGTTCATAANGTGCCAGTATCCAGATTTTAAATCAAAATTTGAAAATATTAAGGATTTACTTAAGCGATTAAGTAAGTCTCTTTTATTTGGTATGGGATAACGAATCCATTTTAAAACGTCATTTAAAGGTTTATAATTAATAACTAATCTAGGTTTATTTCTTTTTTTTTCTGCATTATTCATAACATAGAATGCAGTACAACTCTAAGTTGAACTAGATTTTCTAATTAATTTCTTATTAAGAAGTTCATTAATTTCTTCTTTACACATTTTTAAATATTCTTGATTCATTTGACAAGGTTGTGCCTTTGTCTTGATATTTCTTTCATCAAAATTATCAATATATGGTAAATCAATACAGTGCTTTTTTTATCCCAGAAAACAGCTGGATTGTCACCACAAATTTCCTTTAACATATTTTTATGTTAAGTAGAAATTGTTTCTTTTTTTTAATTATTATTCAATTTTTCTTCTGTACATAATAAAGTAATTTCTTCTTGTAAGAAATTAATTTGATTTTGTTTTAAATGAAATTTATTTATTTCATTCAAAATAATTTCTGTAGGATTAGTAATAAATTCTATTATAAAGAATATATGTCAGTATTATCGATTTTATTAATTAACATAATTTTATAAAGAAACAGAGTTCTCAAAATAATATGTTGAGTTAAATTTTTAACTACTAGAAAAAGAGTATTAATGCAAATATCATTTTTGCAAATATTAGGAGAAGAAATTTTATAATTAATTTCCATCTTATTTTCAGACGCAGATGTTAGCTGCTGCGTAGTTTTCTCAAAATATTTAGAAGGTATTATTTCTTCTTGAATACAATTCATATCTGCTCCACTATCAACAAGAGCAGTAAGATTAGATAGAGTATATTCTCGATTTATATTTAAAGTAATAATTATAAACCATTTATGCATAATAGCCATTTGCAAGGAATTTAAAAAAGATTGCTCTTAATTCTTATCCTCTTCTACTGATATTTCAGTAGTTGTATTATTTAATTCTAATTTAATAATCTAGTATTTATTTTTTCTTTGTTTTTTCGAAAAATATTTATCTCAGATTTTAAAATGTTAACTTCATTTTTTAAATCATTTATAGTAGTAGGTCTACTATCAGTATTTAAAATTAAAGTTTTATTTAGAGTTTCTTTCATTGAATATCCCTGAAAAGGAATAGTATTAGAAGAGGAGGATTCTCCTTTAGATTCAATTATTATTTTAAGCATTTTATTTCTATTCTTTTCATCATCGATTTGAGATGCAATTTTAAGTATTTCTTCTTTCATTAAAGAAGATAAAGTAAATAAACNTTCGATTTATATTTAAAGTAATAATTATAAACCATTTATGCATAATAGGCATTTGCAAGGAATTTAAAAAAGATTGCTCTAAATTATTATCCTCTTCTACTAATATTTCAGTAGTATTATTTAATTTTAATTTAATAATCTAGTATTTATTTTTTCTTGGTTTTTTCGAAAAATATTTATCTCAGATTTTAAAATGTTAACTNGAAACTGGCCTATGGCATATGCTAGTTTCCATGACACCCATCAATGATTGTGCCCAATTTATGCATCTTGCATCTCTTAAGCAAGCTAAAATTGAAGCGTTTAATCCTCTAAGCGTAAGGGGTTTAAATACTACTTGTATTAAGCCTATGTGAATATATTTATAATTTTCTAAGTAACTACTTATATCTTCTTTATTTAGAAGAGAAATTGTTTTCTCTTGTTCATTTATTGTTAACGATTGTTCAACAGTTTTAATTGATGATTTTTCTTTAAAATCAAAAGTTCTAATTTTGTATATTAGAGTTTTTTCTATTTTATGAATAGTCCATTTATTTAAATCTTCTTCATTTACAGGATATTCCTGTAATTCTGCATTTTTTATATTATTATTTCTTGATTGAGTTCTTTGTAGATTTTTAGATATTGTAGTACTATTGTACCTAGAAGAAGTGCTCATCAAAAGCAATTAGAAAAATATCTAGAATTCTTTTTCTTTAAATAAGTTTAATAGAGTAATCTAACATTGTCAGGATAGGTGTATCCTGTATTGTATGATTATTATTATTTTAATTAAATCCTTAAATGAAGATCCCTAAGTCCTTAATTTAATAAAACTTTAGTTCTNGTAGAGTAATCTAACGTTGTCAGGATAGGTGTATCATGTATTGTAATATATATAAGTGATTATTATTATTTTAATTAAATCCTTAAATGAAGATCCCTAAGTCCTTAATTTAATAAAACTTTAGTTCTATTATACCATACTATAACCTTTTAATGGACCTTGTAATTAAATGTGCATGCAAGGGTTATGATTGAATGGATGGTGGAAATTTGCTCAATTAAAGAGTTACTTTATATTTATAAGTTAATAGCTTCACCCAAGTCCTAATGCCTATCAAATCTCATCTAAGTCTTCGTTTTGCCTCTAAAAGAGAGCAAAAAAGGGAGAAAATTTGGGGGTGGAGGAGAAAAAAGTAAAAGAGAGAAAAGGAAGAAAGAGAAGTGGTCTAAGTTAGAAAGTAATTATTTTGATTTGAATTTGAATTTTTGGGTATTCTTCTAATGAATTGTTTTCTAATTAGGATTGTAGAATTTTAAGCTTGTATGAGAAATAGTGATTTTTAGTTTTTTACAAAAGAGATAGTTTTTCTGGGAATCCATTTTGAAGGGGTGAATCATTAGTTGGGTACGAATTACAAATTGAAAATGAATTCTCTTCGATTGTTTGTACTATCACTTGTATGTATAATAGATTGATGTCTGAAATGCATTTTAAAATGTTCATATTATGGAGTGCAAATTCACAACCTACTATTAATAAGTAAACAACCACATAAAAATTTGATCGATCACAAAATGCAGTAAATTACATTTTGATATAAATGTATTTATGAGTAAANATACTATCACTTGTATGTACAATAGATTGATGTCTGAAATGCATTTTAAAATGTTCATATGATGGAGTGCAAATTTACAACCTACTATTAATAAGTAAAGAACCACATAAAAATTTGATCGATCACAAAATGCAGTAAATTACATTTTGATATAAATGTATTTATGAGTAAAAAATCACAAAAAAATGTTAATGCAACCTCACAATCAAATGCATTTTGATTATATAAAATATTGCTAGTTGTTTATATTGTTAAAAGAAAANTGGATTGTCACCACAAATTTCCTTTAACATATTTTTATGTAAAGTAGAAATTATTTCTTTTTTTTAAATTATTATTCAATTTTTCTTCTGTACATAATAAAGTAATTTCTTCTTGTAAGAAATTAATTTGATTTTGTTTTAACTTAAATTTATTTATTTCATTCAAAATAATTTCTGTAGGATTAGTAATAAATTAAAAAATAATGATTTTTCCAAATTTATTAGAATATATGTCAGTATTATCGATTTTATTAATTAACATAATTTTATAAAGAAACAGAGTTCTCAAAATAATATGTTGAGTTAAATTTTTAACTAATAGAAAAAGAGTATTAATGCAAATATCATTTTTGCAAATATTAGGAGAAGAAATTTTATATTTAATTTCCATCTTATTTCCAGACGCAGATGTTAGCTGCTGCGTAGTTTTCTCAAAATATTTAGAAGGTATTATTTCTTCTTGAATACAATTCATATCTGCTCCACTATCAACAAGAGCAGTAAGATTAGATAGAGTATATTTTCGATTTATATTTAAAGTAATAATTATAAACCATTTATGCATAATAGGCATTTGCAAGGAATTTAAAAAAGATTGCTCTAAATTATTATCCTCTTCTACTAATATTTCAGTAGTATTATTTAATTTTAATTTAATAATCTAGTATTTATTTTTTCTTGGTTTTTTCGAAAAATATTTATCTCAGATTTTAAAATGTTAACTTCATTTTTTAAATCATTTATAGTAGTAGGTCTACTATCAGTATTTAAAATTAAAGTTTTATTTAGAGTTTCTTTCATTGAATATCCCTGAAAAGGAATAGTATTAGAAGAGGAGGATTCTCCTTTAGATTCAATTATTATTTTAAGCATTTTATTTCTATTCTTTTCATCATCGATTTGAGATGCAATTTTAAGTATTTCTTCTTTCATTAAAGAAGATAAAGTAAATAAACCGTTCATTTCGACTATAGATTTGTAATAATTTTCATTATTATATTTGCACTCAGATTCCGTGCAATTATTTTCATCAAACTCTGATGAATAAGAGGAATTGTCCTCAATTTCGTCTGAATTGTCAGATGTCTCCGAATTTTCAGGAGATGAATTTAATATAATTTTAAAAATAAAATGCTTAATATTTTCATCAATATTAAGCTCATTATTTATTTTTTACTATGCATTTATTTGCATAGTGGTCAGTTTTGCCACATTTGTAGCATTGTATTCCTCTGATTTCTTTTTTTTTCTTATGAGAAATCTTTGGCATTTTCTCTGAATATTTCTTCTTTTTGCGAAAAGATTTTTCTTTTTCTTTTGAAAATTTTGGAATATCATAAGTAAATTGTTCATAGAAAGCGCCTAATTGTTTTCTTTCTGTTAATCTTTCTTTTTTAATTTGATATCTCAATTTAAGATCTCTGTACATAAGGTTAAGCCTTCTTGTACACAAGTATTTATCAGTTGTCCATATGTTAGATTTTCATATAAAATGCGTTTAATATTAATATCTTGTAATTATCTTTTTTACTTTATCAACAAAAAGATTAGGTAAACCTTTAATAAATTTTTGCTTCCAGTACGTACTATTCACATCTAATAGAAACATTACTCTAATTAAAAAAACATCTTTATACCAAGGAAAATTTGTCAAAGTAGGACATCTTAATTTTTATAAAAGAGTACGAATTTGGTTTCCATTATTGGATACTAAACCGGTAAAATGCTATAAAATATTGATAATTAATTTATAAACAACATTAGTATTTTCTAGATTAGGATTTCCTATCATTGTAGGACTTAGAAATTCTTCTCTTTGTTCTTGAGTTAAATAATTATCCCACCATCCTTTGAGAAAACCAGTAAACCCACATGTTAACTGGGTCACGATTATTATGACTCTGTGCGGCAGAGACATAAATCATCATTCTTTGTAATACTATTTGTATTTGGCGATCTGTCATACCATCAATGTCCCATTCATAAANTTTCTTGTACACAAGTATTTATCAGCTGTCCATATGTCAGATTTTCATATGAAATGCGTTTAATATTAATATCTTGTAAACCTTCAATAAATTTTTGCTTCCAGTGCGTACTATTCACATCTAATAGAAATATTACTCTAAATAAAAAAACATCTTTATACCAAGAAAAATTTGTCAAAGTAGGACATCTTAATTTTTGTAAAAGAGTACGAATTTGGTTTCCATTATTGGATACTATACCGGTAAAATGCTGTAAAATATTGATAATTAATTTATAAACAACATTAGTATTTTCTAGATTAGGATTTTCTATCATTATAGGACTTAGAAATTCTTCTCTTTGTTCTTTAGTTAAATAATTATCCCACCATCCTTTGAGAAGATCAGTAAACCCACATGTTAACTGGGTCATAATTTGATGGGCTCAATTATTCTGACTCTGTGCGGCAGAGGCATAAATCATCATTCTTTGTAATACTATTTGTATTTGGCGATCTGTCATACCATCAATGTCCCATTCATAAATATTAGATGGATTATAATCATTTTAATATTTATTGTTATCTTCCTCATATAAAACATCTGCAGGGGTAGGTCGATGATAGTAGTATCGACCTGTCTGCCTTGTTTGATGTGAAGATGAGACCTTATTACCTTTTATTTTATGTATTTTAAATAATTCTAGTTCTGAATTATTATCTTTAAATTGTTCTTCAATATCTTCTATTTTTATTTTATCTTTATCAAAATTTTCTGATTGATCAATTAATTGATCATCTTTATTTAAGGGCGTTATTTTAGTACTTTTTATATTTTTAATTAATTCTTCAAAATCCTGAGTTGATGGTCCTATGTGGAAATTAGGACTAGGAGGTGGTTGTAAAGCAGGAGCTGAAGATATGATTATCGAAATTGTTTTTTCTTCTTTTTAATTTTTTAAAGAGATAAAGAGTTGATCGATTTTATTTTTCAATTTCATTAAGTGATTTGATATTAAATATAGANCAGGAGCTAAAGATATGATTATCGAAATTGTTTTTTTTTAAAGAGATAAAGAGTTGATCGATTTTATTTTTCAATTTCATTAAGTGATTTGATATTAAAGATAGTTTTGTATTTGTAAAATTTAATTGTTTGATTACACCAATAAAATCTTTGGTGGCATTGGTTTCTAGAGTTTTTNTATAGATTTGTTTTTGTAAAATTTAACTGTTTGATTACACCAATAAAATCTTTGGTGGCATTGGTTTCTAGAGTTTTTCCAAACGCATTTAATTCAAAATTTGAATTTCTATTATCTAAATCCAATATTGTAGGGATAGTCGGAGCATAAACTGATTCTATTATTTTTCCATAATTAATTTTTCATTTCCTGGTTAGCATGTCTAATTCGTCTTCTAATTTTTTGGTTATATGATTACTAAACCAGGTTAAAAATGAAAGAAATTATTTTCCTTCATAAAATCTGTTTTCATTTTCTTGAAAATAAATTTCAAAAATTTTTCTTCTATCATCTTCTGTNGTAAAATCTGTTTTCATTTTCTTGAAAATAAATTTCAAAAATTTTTCTTTATCATCTTCTGTGGTATAACTACGATATCAATTTCTAAATGATTCATATTTTGGTTCTAAATAATTATTGATTAAAGTTTGTCTGATTTGTTTTTTGGTGAATTGTTTTAAATCAGTCATTATTAAAATTGAAACTGGCTTCCGATTGCGAAGATAGGTTTTTAACCCTATTTGGGTGTAATAAATTATTATTTGATAGATTTATTCTATCTATCATATGATTTATTGTTGGTAATTCATGTGAATCATTTTGAGATATATTAGAAGAGGGATAAGATATCCGTGGAAGAGTAATGAACCTTCTCAGATTAAATCTTATGACAACATCTCCGTTAGCATCTTGACAAACTTGTTCTTTATCATGATTTATTACAGGATGAGAATTTATAGCAGTTTGCAACTACCATGATTCAAGGAATCTAACTTCATCCCATTTTATAGTCCTATTTGTAGCTATATTTGAAGCTAGCAGATTAGTTTCTATAATTGTAGATCTATCTGTTGGCTTCATATTATTTTTAATATTCGGACATAAAGTATTCATAACTTTGAAATGAATTCGATAGATTATTGCGATTGTTTCAGATCTAGGTAAAAATTCATACCCGTGTAATTTTATCTGTATTTTAGCTGCTTCAAAGAGATTTATGTCTGTCAGTGACAGACTTAGATTTGGAAAAGTGTTAAAGGAAACTGACCTATGGCATATGCTAGTTTTCATGACACCCATCAATGATTGTGCCCAATTTAGGCATCTTGCATCTCTTAAGCAAGCTAAAATTAAAGCGTTTAATCCTCTAAGCGTAAGAGGTTTAAATACTACTTGTATTAAGCCTATGTGAATATATTTATAATTTTCTAAGTAACTACTTATATCTTCTTTATTTAGAAGAGAAATTGTTTTCTCTTGTTCATTTATTGTTAACGATTGTTCAACAGTTTTAATTGATGATTTTTCTTTAAAATCAAAAGTTCTAATTTTGTATATTAGAGTTTTTTCTATTTTATGAATAGTCCATTTATTTAAATCTTCTTCATTTACAGGATATTCCTGTAATTCTGCATTTTTTATATTATTATTTCTTGATTGAGTTCTTCTTAGATTTTTAGATATTGTAGTACTATTGTACCTAGAAGAAGTGCTCATCAAAAGCAATTAGAAAAATATCTAGAATTCTTTTTCTTTAAATAAGTTTAATAGAGTAATCTAACGTTGTCAGGATAGGTGTATCATGTATTGTAATATATATAAGTGATTATTATTATTTTAATTAAATCCTTAAATGAAGATCCCTAAGTCCTTAATTTAATAAAACTTTAGTTCTATTATACCATACTATAACCTTTTAATGGACCTTGTAATTAAATGTGCATGCAAGGGTTATGATTGAATGGATGGTGGAAATTTGCTCAATTAAAGAGTTACTTTATATTTATAAGTTAATAGCTTCACCCAAGTCCTAATGCCTATCAAATCTCATCTAAGTCTTCGTTTTGCCTCTAAAAGAGAGCAAAAAAGGGAGAAAATTTGGGGGTGGAGGAGAAAAAAGTAAAAGAGAGAAAAGGAAGAAAGAGAAGTGGTCTAAGTTAGAAAGTAATTATTTTGATTTGAATTTGAATTTTTGGGTATTCTTCTAATGAATTGTTTTCTAATTAGGATTGTAGAATTTTAAGCTTGTATGAGAAATAGTGATTTTTAGTTTTTTACAAAAGAGAGAGTTTTTCTGGGAATCCATTTTGAAGGGGTGAATCATTAGTTGGGTACGAATTACAAATTGAAAATGAATTCTCTTCGATTGTTTATACTATCACTTGTATGTACAATAGATTGATGTCTGAAATGCATTTTAAAATGTTCATATGATGGAGTGCAAATTTACAACCTACTATTAATAAGTAAAGAACCACATAAAAATTTGATCGATCACAAAATGCAGTAAATTACATTTTGATATAAATGTATTTATGAGTAAAAAATCACAAAAAAATGTTAATGCAACCTCACAATCAAATGCATTTTGATTATATAAAATATTGCTAGTTGTTTATATTGTTAAAAGAAAACATCTGATATCAATATTTAACATATTTTAAAAGGATTCAGTTATCAAAATATTCAATTTTAAAAATGTGTGGAGTTTAAGAAATATCATTTAATTTAGAGATAGATTGACTGTTATATGTTTATGATATCTGCACAGATGGGGCAAAAGTGTCCCTAATGGGGCAAAATGCTCCTCAATCTAGTTCAATAGTAATAATGATGAGTTCAATTTGGGCTGTATTGAACATGTTCAAGCATTATTTGGGTTGAATTATGTTTTCTAATAACTTAGATACTTTTGCATGAGACATTTTGAAGTTATATGAAATATAAGACAACAATTAATAAATAAGAAAATGAATAATCGATGTAAATAAATCAATGTGTAGTTGACTAACTATTTTATTAACACAATGTACTTTGAACAACTACTTATGCAATCAGGTTGTTATTTCATATATCAATATTTTAATATGAATTTTATAAAATCAACCTTAATTTTTTTTATAGTAATATACTAAACACATACTCAATTTATGATTATGTATGTTCATGATTAGCACGCATGCTATTTACTGTTATTCAGTATTTAATTTTAATGATTGATGTATCCCTTGTTATGTCTTGTAGCTCATTAAATTGTTATAACTATTTTTATAAGAAATGAGAGAAAATGTTTAGTCTAAGCAGGATCAGGCTCATTTTATGATTATATTTTGTTATACAACTACTATAGGATAGACAAATTTTGNCAGCTCATTAAATTGTTATAACTATTTTTATAAGAAATGAGAGAAAATGTTGAGTCTAAGCAGGATCAGGCTCATTTTATGATTATATTTTGTTATACAACTACTATAGGATAGACAAATTTTGAGGTAAGAGATCAAATAAAATTTATATTTTTTTATAAGAATTTTGATGTATTTTAGATTATTTGGAGATATATTTGAACATATATTTTTTATTACGTTTAATTTAAATAGTTTAATTAAATTAAAGTAATGTGTTGTGTTGTTCTGGGTAAATATAGGCGATTGAGTTAATCTCCCACTTTATCATGGTGTGTATGATACCAAAATGTGTTTTCGAGGTTTATTCAACCAGCTGAATCACANTGTGATAGGGTTAGTGTAGCTCCTATGACGGACAAAATTAGAGAAAATCGTCTTAGATGGTTTGATCACATTAAACGTCGACCATCTGATGATCCGATTAAGAGAGTAAATGTTTTAGATTCAACTTGTGTTAAGAAAGGAAGAGATANCTGATTAATGGCATCTATCAATTTTATAACTTCAATAGATTATAATTGTTATTTATTTAAATTTTGAAGTAGACATGTTTTTTATTCTAAAAAATGCTACTTTTTTTAAAAAAATATCTAATAATTTTGTGTTATATTCTCAATTTTTGTTTGGATGAAAATATTAAGAATTCATTGATATTTAAAATGAAGTATAAAGAAAAAAACAACGAATATGGAAATCAAGACATTTTTTTAATATTTGAGTGGAACTATCAAAATAAAAAAATTAAGATATACCAACATAGGGCTTTGAAAGGGATAGGGATGGAGGTGGGCACGGGTGTCTTAAGAGTAGTGACGGCGGCTAGGATGACAGGTGGATAACAGTGTTGGCAAGGTTGTTGGTGACTGTTGGGTGTCGTGCACTGGGTGACATGTTCACATATGAGGGCATGGTTTTCTTACTAGGATTGGTCACATGAAGCGTGGATCATTGGCAGGGTTAGAGGCAGGTGGTTCAGNGTAAAGATAAATTTTGGAATGACTTAAAAGAGTTAATACAAATGATACCTCTTGAAGAAAGAATTTTTATTGGAGGAGATTTAAATGGACATATCGGTAGATTGGTAGGAGACTTCAGAAATACTCATGGTGGCTACGGTTTTGGAGTAACTAATGAAAAAGACAGAGCTATTTTAAATTTTGCTTTAGCGTATGATTTTGTTATTACTAATATTTTATTCAAAAAAAGAGATGAGCACTCTTATTAATTATAAGAGGGGATCTAATAAAACACAAATTGATTATTTTCTTATGAGAAGAAGAGATCGTCGTGATTGTAAAGATTGTAAGGTAAAAAAAATTTTCCAAGTGAAAATTTAAGTACCCAACATCGTTTATTAGTTCTAGATTTTAAGATTAAAAGTTCTAAAATAAAGAATACTTGGACTCATCATCGTAGAATTAGATGGAGAAAGTTAAAAGACAAATAAAATTATTTTTATGAGTAAAATTCAAGATTTCAAAATTAGGGATATTCATGAAGAAGCAAATGTTATGTGGGATAAAATAGCAAACACTATTAAACAAGTGACAAAAGATATGCTTGGAGAATCAAAAGAAAAAAAATTTATAAATAAAAATAGTTTGTGATGGAATAATAATGTGCAAGAAAAGTTAAAATATAAAAAGTTATGTTATAAAAATTGGTTTGAATGTAAAAACTTAGAGAACTGAGAAAAATATCAAACGACTCGCAGGNAGGGAAATTCATGAAGAAGCAAATGTTATGTGGGATAAAGTAACAAACACTATTAAACAAGTGACAAAAGATATGCTTGGAGAATCAAAAGAAAAAAAAATTATAAATAAAAATAGTTTGTGATGGAATAATAATATGCAAGAAACGTTAAAATATAAGAAGTTATGTTATAAAAATTGGTTTGAATGTAAAAACTTAGAGAACTGAGAAAAATATCAAACGACTCGCAGGCAGTCTGAAAGAACAATCTGTGACGTTAAAAATTCTATTTTTAATGATTTTTATAATAGATTAGATACTAAGGAGGGTGAAAAGTATATGTATAAACTAGCCAAACAAAGAGAAAATAAAAACAAAGATTTAACTCAAGTAAAGTGTATTAAAGATGAAAATTAAAAAATATTTTTCTTAGAAAAAGATATTCAACACAGGTGAGTGAGTTACTTTAATAAACTTTATAAGGAAGTTTCTGAAAATACGATCTAACTTAGTGATCTTAATNTTAGCCAAACAAAGAGAAAATAAAAATAAAGATTTAACTCAAGTAAAGTGTATTAAAGATGAAAATAAAAAAGTATTTTTCTTAGAAAAAGATATTCAACATAGGTGAGTGAGTTACTTTAATAAACTTTATAAGGAAGTTTCTGAAAATACGATCTAACTTAGTGATCTTAATATCGTGAATAATAATAAAATGTTTCATTTTTTAACGCCGCATTAGTAAAAAAGAGGTTGAGGAGGCTTTAAAGAAAACCAAGGGTGGAAAGTCTGTAGGACCTGATGATATCCCAATTGTGTGGAAATATTTGGGAGATTTGGGAGTTTCTGGGCTTACTAAACTCTTTAATATTATTTTAATAAAGGGTGGAAAGTCTGTAGGACCTGATGATATCCCAATTGAAGTGTGAAAATATTTGGGAGAGAGTTTCTTATACTAAACTCTTTAATATTATTTTAAAAACTAAAACGATGCCTGAGGAGTGGAGGAAGAGTATTTTGGTCATCTGTAGGACTTGATGATATCCCAATTGAAGTGTGGAAATATTTGGGAGATTTGGGAGTTTCTTGGCTTACTAATCTTAAAAACTAAAAAGATGCCTGAGGAGTGGCGGAAGAGTATTTTGGTCTCCATTTTTAAGAATAAAGGGGATGCACAAGAGTGTGCAAATTATAGAGGATTAAATTGTCGAGGAGTGGAGGAAGAGTATTTTGGTTCTCATTTTTAAGAATAAAGGGGATGCACGAGAGTGTGCAAATTATAGAGGAATTAAGTTGATGTGTTTTACTTTAAAGTTATGAGAGAGGGTAATTAAACATAGGTTAAGACACATCACAAAAATTTCTCATAATCAATTTGGATTTATGCCGGGCAGGTCTACNNNNGAGAGAGGGCAATTAAACATAGGTTAAGACACATCAAAAAATTTCTCATAATCAATTTGGATTTATGCCGGGCAGGTCTACCATGGAAGCTATACATTTATTGAGAGGTTTGATGGAGAAGTTCAGAGATAATAAGGAGAATCTACATTTGATTTNGTTCAGAGATAATAAGAAGAATCTACATTTGATTTTTATTGATTTAGAAAAAACTTACGATAAGGTTCCAAGAGATATTTTTTGGAGAGTTCTTGAGAAGAGAGGTGTTGATATGACTTATATTCAAGCCATTAAAGATATGCATACTAGAGTTGTTACTTCTGTTCAAACTGAAGGAGGATTGACCAAATAATTTTCTATTTTTGTTGGATTACATCAGGGATCGGCTTTAAGCCCATATCTTTTAGCTTTAGTTATGGATGGTCTTACTGGACATCTACAGGAGGATGTACCTTGGTGTATGTTTTTTGCTGATGATATCATTCTCGTGGATAAAAAGAGAGAAAAAGCCCAGGAAAAACCTGAATTATGGAGGTCTACATTGGAATCTAAAGGCCTTTATTTAAGTAGAACTAAAACTGAATACATGGAATGTAATTTTAGTAGTAAT
>JXCR01146679.1:41156-53339 GCA_002079205.1 Phalaenopsis hybrid cultivar
ATGAAAGAGCCGCAAACCAAGCCAAAGAGATACGCGGATTATTTCTACAAACATACCAATACGAACACTGATTTTTCCAACTACCATCTACATTAATTTTGATAACATCTCTTGCTCGGACATTCCAACTCACCAATTTAATCACTTTTCTTAATTCAATAGGAGCAGTTAGTTTAAATTTCATAAACACCTTCACTAAGTTCCTATTAATAGGTCTTTTAAATTTCCCATATTTAAAAACTTTTTTTTAAGAAAACTAATAATATGTTTAAAGGTAATAACATTATCAACTATTACCTCCTTTCATCCAGAGAAACCAGAAAATAATAAGAGGAATGATACCAAAAAAATTTATCATCTATCATTTTCCATTCTAGAATAAAATCAACAATCGAATTAACATTCCACCCAGTATTCCTGTCAAAGAAAACAAGGACAAGAGTCCAAACAAATTTAGAGAATTTGCATGTAATAAAAATAAGATCAATAAATTCCTCCTCCCTACATAGCAAACAACAAGAATGAATCCTCAACCCTTTCAGCTTCAATATATCATCAGTTGGAATAATATGGTGTAATAATCTCCAACTAAAAAAAGATATAGATGGTTTACTCCAAGCATTCCATACCCATTTCAAATCTTGCCCCTGAAAGTTATAAAGAAGAGTTAGCAAAAGTTTTATAGCAGAGTCCCCCACCAAACCTTTAATCCTTGTTTTATCGTGAGGCCCATTTAGGATGGAAAATTGGAAATAGTATAAGCATCAGTCTGGCTTACAATATTAACCAACATTCCAACATCCCAACAAGAATCTTTCCAACATTCAACAACAACAATGTTAATATCCATAGGGTCTTCATGGTATTTAGCAAGGGCACCATTTTCCAACCAATCATTTTACCAAATGCTACATTTATGATCACTAATATCCCAACTCATCATCTCCTCGGTATCCCTAGATACTTCAAGGATTTCTTTCCAAACAACCGAATCTTTAACACTAGCAATAATTGTTAGAGGATGAATATTAGCACAATATCTAGCTTTTATCATAGAAGCCCAAAGAGAGTTACCAGCTTGAGATCGCAACCAAAGCTTCATAAAATTGACTTTCATGGTATCTTTAAAACTTCTTAAACCCAAACCACCAACATTAACAGTTCACGAAGTTTAGACCATCTCTTTTAATGAATCTTCTTACCGACCAAAAGGAATTTACTAAAAGTATTCTCTATCCTCTTCCAAATATTAGCAGGGATTTTCCTAATTTGCATAGTATGTAATGCTTTTCAGAAGAGTACTTTTACCCCCAAAGGATAAAATATTATTTTCTCATGACATAATATGATTATTGATCTTATCAATCAGATTCACAAATAAATGATTCCTTTTATTACCTTCATCCATAGGGTAAGCCGAATAAGGCATAGGAAGATCATCTTTTGCACAACCCGTGAACTCCTGTATCCAATTATTCTTACCTAGAGTAATAGCTTTAACACAATAAAAGTTGCCCTTTGAAACATTGAAATTAAGCTCAGAAGTTTCTTAGAAATGCTCCAAACTCTTCCATAACCTTTTAATAGATATTTTATTGGCATTAGTTAAAACCACAAGATCATCAGCATAAGAAAGATGAGTTATCCCATAATTTCCTTTATTAATAAACTTCATACTGTTGTAGTTACTGAACATAAGATTTAAACATCTTGAAATATAGTCAAAAGTAATAATAAACAACATTGGAGACAGAGGATCATCCTGTTTAATACCTCTAGTAACTTTGAAGTTATCACATTTGTTCCCATTTAAGAAAATAGAATAGAAGTTGTTATCAAATATCCTTCTTATATTATTGCAAGAAGCCATATTGAAACCGCCAGCCTTCAACACATCCATAATAAATTCCAATATGATAGTATCATTTGATTTTTTTAATATCCATTTTAAAAATCGCATTACCACCCTTACCGATTCTATTTATATCAAAAACTATTTCCCGAGCAATCAGTGCATGATCACAAAATAAACCTGTCTTTAACAAAAACAGATTGTTGAANCTCCAAACTCTTCCATAACCTTTTAATAAATATTTTATTGGCATTAGTTAAAACCACAAGATCATCAGCATAAGAAAGATGAGTTATCCCATAATTTTCTTTATTAATAAACTTCATACTGTTGTAGTTACTGAACATTAGATTTAAACATCTTGAAATATAGTCAAAAGTAAAAATAAACAACATTGG
This sequence comes from Phalaenopsis hybrid cultivar, assembly GCA_002079205.1. NCBI lineage: Eukaryota > Viridiplantae > Streptophyta > Magnoliopsida > Asparagales > Orchidaceae > Phalaenopsis > Phalaenopsis hybrid cultivar. The sequence goes on from JXCR01146679.1 coordinate 43,407, forward strand.
AGACAGAGGATCCTCCTGTTTAATACCTCTAGTAACTTTGAAGTTATCACATTTGTTCCCATTTAAGAAAATAGAATAGAAGTTGTTATCAAATATCCTTCTTATATTATTGCAAGAAGCCATATTGAAACCGCCAGCCTTCAACGCATCCATAATAAATTCCAATATGATAGTATCATGTGATTTTTTTAATATCCATTTTAAAAATCACATTACCACCCTTACCAATTCTATCTATATTAAAAACTATTTCCCGAGCAATCAGTGCATGATCACAAAATAAACCTGTCTTTAACAAAAACAGATTGTTGAATGCAGATAGTATGATTAAGATGAGTTTGAATCCTGGTCACAAGTAATAATAAACAACATTGGAGACAGAGGATCCTCCTATTTAATACCTCTAGTAACTTTGAAGTAACCATATTTGTTCCCATTTAACAAAATAGAATAGAAGTTGTTATCAAATATCCTTCTTATATTATTGCAAGAAGCCATATTGAAACCACCAGCCTTCAACACATCCATAATAAATTCCAATATGATAGTATCATGTGATTTTTTTAATGTCCATTTTAAAAATCACATTACCACCCTTACCTATTCTATCTATATCAAAAACCACTTCTTGAGCAATCAGTGCATGATCACAAAATAAACTTGTCTTTAACAAAAATAGATTGTTGAATACAGATAGTTTGATTAAGATGAGTTTGAATCCTGGTCACAATGATCTTAGAAAAGATTTTAAAGATCACACTGTTCAAACTAATAGGTTTATATGTATCCCAATAACTATCTTTACTTTTAGGGATTAAAACAATATTAGCAGATTTAAAACTAAGGCAAATCAATGCCTTAATTTTTATAGAAGGCAGCAAAGTAGTCATCCGACTCAGTAGTTTTACTGGTATCCATATTATCAAGTGCAGCTTTTATTTATTCTTCATCAAGGACCAAGGGTAGATTAATGTTACCCATATAATTGTTATTTTCCCTAAAGATATCACCATTAATCTCAACCAACTCACTGTTATCACTATTAAGCAAATTGGAGAAAACATTGATGCCATCTTCCTCAGTTTGCTCAATATTAAGCATAGAAGTGCTATTCACCTGTTTGATTTTATCAACCACTTTATTCATCATTCTTTTCTTAATAAAAACATGAAAATAAGAGGTATTTCTATCACCATCCACCGTAAGATGGCCCACAACTTTCTAACCTCATAAGGATTCCTCCATAGCAATATCATTATTCAGCTCTTTCTCTGCATTCAAAAGTGTCAAAATTAGTCAAATCATTACAAAATTCATCCTCCAGTTTTTTAACGTTACTTTCAACATTATGAATCACATTATAAAGGTTACGAAACGCCTCCTAATTTCACTTTTTGAGATTAATAACCAATTTTTTATGCAATTTTCAAAGTCCGTACCTGACATTACCACCAAAATCAATTTTCCAATTGTCAATCACAAACTGTTTGAAAAGAGGATGTTGAATCCACTTATTAAAGAATCTGAATTAATATTTTAGTGGTTTCTTACTGACTTCAACTCAAATGAAGAGGGGAGCATGATCAAACCCAATGCAAGTCAGATGATAAAGTTTAGTTACAGGAAAACAGTCTGCCCACCAACGTTTAGAAACAAACCTATTAAGTCTTTCAAAGGCATTGGCTCTAGTCCAGGTAAACCGATTGCCCAAATAACCCAAATCAAAAAGACCAGCATCTGGAAAAGCATCAGAACATTCGACGACTATTATATGGAAACACTTATTCATTTATCGAAGGGAAATTCCAACCATCGTGGTGCCCATGTAGAGAAAACTCAAACCACCTTAATTCACCTATTTCAACACTACTTGTAATAATTGCTTTCTTTTTGACTTATTCTGATGTGACTGGGAAAATCTTACTATGAAAGTCTTGGAGAATGTTTAAAATGACATATGACCAATATAGAGTGAATGGTGTGTTTAGAAAAAAATTGTTATCGTAATTGAATCAGTTAAAAAGATGTGATGTAATGAATCAGTTAAAAAAAGCACATTTTTAGATCCTGGTGCACAATTCGGGACATGATTTGCAACCTTATCATTGATTGCGGAAGTTGTGAAATGTGGTTTCAACAACTATGATGGAGAATTTTGTGCTAGCTACACAACCGCATCCCCATCTCTATCGACTGACGTGTCTGAAGAAGGGAGATGAAATTAAAGTCACTCTACAATGTTTGGTGCAATTTTTGATCGGTTGGAAATTTAAGTAGGTATCATTTGACGTAATTCACATGTATGCTTGACATATATTACTTTGTCGGCCTTGACATCGTGATTGCCGTACGATTCTTGATGGAAATAGAAACACTTATTCATTTATTGAAGGGGAAATTCAAACCACCGTGGTGCCCATGAAGGAGGAAGTATAGTCGTGGACTTAACACTTTTACTCACAGCTTTTGATAGACCCGAAGGAGGTAGCTATGTGGTATCTCCTAATCATATTCGAAATTTATGGACAACCATCGATATCCCCTTCTGAAATCTAGGGATTGATACAACAGTTCGAAAAAATCTTCTCAAAAGAAATCCTTATGGCTTGCCTCTTCCTATCGCTGTTTCTACAAGAGCTTTAGTACTATTGTCGCCACACTGTTCGAAGTGCTCAAGTCAACCCATTTCTGCTCGACCGAGCAAGTACAACTCAGATCGCTTGAAACAGGCCCTCTGTACAATTGCATTCTTAAAGCTTTTAGATTTTGATTTCTTGTTCGAGATGGAGTGGGATACATCTGACACTAGTATTGGGTTTGTCCTTAGTCAACAAGGAGATCCCGTAAACTCAACAACTCCAGAAAGAAATATTCAACATATGACAAAATTATTTTCTATCAAAAGGGCTCCACAACATTGTGGTCATTATCTTTTAGCTAATGAATTTATTCTCTATACAAATCATGAAGCCCTCAAGTATCGTCAATGTCAAAATAAATTAATAGGGTGGCACGCCACATGTATTGAATATATTTCAGCCTTTAATTCTATTCTCAAGCACAAATTGAGGCTTTCTAACCAAGTAGCTGATGCTCTATGTTGCCCACAATCTATTCTGTCGGTCATGCAAGCACAAGTTGTGGGTATTGAGCTGATACGAGGATGTTGACATCATTTTTAGTGAGGTCTAGTATTTCTCGTAGGAGTTAGGATCTAGCCTTAGGGGTTTTCCTGCGACTATCTTAGAACCTTAGAGATGGAACCCGCCTCGTTCTAGAAATTCAACCTACTTCTGTCCCCTTCTGGAGTTTCGCGTGTGTGGTATCGACTTCTAGCACTTAGAAGGGTGAAACCAACATGATGAAACCCAAAAGGGATCCCTATAGGACCTTCCTGAGCCTTAGGGTGGCCTTTTGCACAATTCGCACTCCCGCGCGCACACAAACTTTGCAATTCAAAGAGTTGACGCGTTCGATCGCCTCAATTCGCATCGCTTGCACCGTTACCTGTCGAAGACTCAAGTAAACTTTTTGAAACGATCGATCGCGGGTCAAAATTTTATGAAATTTAAATTTTGACGCGTTTTTGACCCGATTATCGACGATGTCGTCCGAGCGACCCCAGATGACAAAACGAACTGCGCCGGTACGCCCAGAACGTCGATTTTGCCTAGGGAAGACACCCATTTTGTTACGTCGCCGCGCGCGANAAAATTTGAATTTTAACTCGTTTTTGACCCGATTGTCGACGATTTCGTCTGAGCGACCCCGGATGACAAAACGGATTGCGCCGGCACGCCCAGAACGTTGATTTTGCCTAGGGAAGACACCCATTTTGTTACGTCGCCGCGCGCGAGTAAGTCGAATATAATTTAATATATACATATTTATATTAAAACTATTTTACCCCTTTCCTCTTTAAGCCCTGACTCCCCTAACACACGCACCCGAGCTCTGCCTTCTTTTCCTCTCCCGTTAGCGTGCCTAGCCCTTTCCCTTTCTCGTTTTCAAGCCGACCGAACTCTTCCTCCGCGCGAGAGAAGGTTGACCTCGTTCGTCCTTGCCTGACATGCTGCTGCCCGCGACCTTCCTTCCCGAAGCCGTGTCAGTCTTTCTGAGCTGTGGTTTTCCTTTTCTTGGTAGTTTGACCCTGGGAAGCTTGCTCCCCGGTACACTTGAACGGCAATATTTTCTCTTCTTCCCGATGCTTCCCTCGCTGCCATTAGTCTCGTCGCTCGGTCCGAGAGGCTTCGGTGGCTTCGGCTTCTGTGAGCAGGGAGCGTGTCCTTTTTTTTTTGGCCCGATTCGAGTGTCGTGGACAGTTAGGGGTGGTCTTCTTTTCTCTTCTCCTCTATTCTCTGCCTATAAACACAGTTCCTTTTGAAATTTTTAAGGTTGTTGAGAAAAGTTTTTTTGAGGGAATTGACAAGGGAGTTTCTGGGAGAGCATTTCTTTGAGGTGGTTTCTTGTGTTGCTGTGCTTTATGTTTGCATTGAGGAGGTATTTCTTCTCCCCTTTTTTTCCTATGCCCTGGTTTCCTGAAGTTTTCTCTCTGTCGAGCCTCCTCTTGCTCGGTTAAATGGAGGATACAGCATGCTAGTTCATTTTATTTGGATATTTTTTTTTGAGATATTTACTTCAGGTGCATTTGGAAATGCAAATGTGAGCATGTGTTAAAATTAGACTTGGTTGCTCGCTTAAACTAGGGAGGCTATGGCATATTCATGGTTCTTGTGACATGTTTACGTTGGAAACATTTAGGGAGTTAAGACATGCCTTTGAAATGATTTTTGCTCCTCTTGCAAGCATGTTGGGATGATTATTATGAAGCTTTTCACTTATTTTCGTTTGGTATGAAATATTGGAGAGGTTATTTGGCCTTTCATGCATGCTAGGGAGTGCATTTTACTATTTTATGCATGTTTGGGGGCTTGGTTTTGGCTTTCTGTGGCTTTCCCTGGCTTGAAATATATGTTATAAGAAAACTTATTTAATTTGAAAAGCCTTGTATCTTGTTTTGAGAGTTTGGCTTAACTCTTCATGAGGCATCTCCCCTGTTCATACATTTGTTGGAATAATTTCATGCTTAGAATGTTTAGACATGTAGGCTGTTCCTTGGGCTTAAAATGGCTAGATCTTTAATGTTGTATGGCTCGGTTTTAGCCCCTGTTGGGCTCGATTTTGTTTTTGGCTTGATTGGAGTCACGGTTTTTGGGCTTTGAATGACTCGATTTTGGGCTTTGAATGACTCGGTTTTGGGCTTTGTTGGTGCTTGATTTTTCATTTCAAGAGTAAGGGATGTCGACTTTTGTGGAGACTTGAATCTTGACTTTTATTGAGATGTTAAAGCTCTTTTCCTAGCTTTGAGAGCTCTCGTGTTTGGCCTCTACTGGACTCGGTTTGGCTCTAAAGTGGGGGGGCTGTGTTTGATTGTTTTAGCCTTGCTGGGCTCGGTTTGGCCCTAGTTGGAGGCCGTGTTGGCTCTCGTGTTTGGCCTCTACTGGACTCGGTTTGGCTTTGGTTGAGGGTTGTGTTTGCTTTGTTTGGCCTCTGCTGGGCTTGGTTTGGCTTTGGTTGGGGCTGTATTTGTTTTGCTTGGCCTCTGCTGGGCTCGGTTTTGGCATCCCACCAGTNATACTAGACTCGGTTTGGCTTTGGTTGAGGGTTGTGTTTGCTTTGTTTGGCCTCTGCTGGGCTCGGTTTGGCTTTGGTTGGGGCTGTATTTGTTTTGCTTGGCCTCTGCGGGGCTCGGTTTTGGCATCCCACCAGTGTTTTAGCTCAAATATACGTGCGGTGGATGAATTTATGTTGATTCAGAAGAATTTTGTAGTTGTTCTTGTGTAAAGTATGTATCGTTTCTATATTTTGGTGCCTCAGGGGTATGGGAATGTTTTCTTTTGACTATCTCGTTGTAACTTGGATTTAAGCCTTAGCTGTAGTCGGGTTTTGGCTTGACTTGAGAGCTTGGTTTGCTTGTTTTAACTCCTACTCCTGAGCCCTTGATTGAGTCTTTAAAACTCGTATTTNATTAGCTGTAGCCGGGTTTTGGCTTGACTTGAGAGCTTGGTTTGCTTGTTTTAACTCCTACTCTTGAGCCCTTGATTGAGTCTTTAAAACTCGTATTTGCTCGAGAGTCTTGATGATTTGCTTTGCTTGTCTTTGGTCCCTACCCGAGAGGTGGCTTTGCTGATTTTAATCCCTACTCAAGAGATGGCTTGGTTCTTTTTTATTCCTGTTGATCTCAACCCCTACCCGTGAGGCCTATCGTAGGTCATTGGGTGTGATTTGGTTCTTCTTGCCAGGCTTGATTGACTTGAATGTTGTGGATGAATCAAGTTTGCCATTCAAAAAATTATAATTATTTCAGTTATCCTGTCAATTTGTCAGGGAAGCATAATTGTCTTTGGTGGTCCTTTTGTTGGCTTTGGCCGTGAGTTCTACCTGCTGTTCATCTCTTTGTGGTGATCCCGATCGTGAGCATTTATGTGATTTGATGGGAAGATTTCTGTGCTTATTTGATATATGAGGTTATGGATTAAGTTGGAAGTCAGAAAATTTTGATATCAACTTTGGGATCTGGTGAGGATTTGCAAGCTTTATCTGGGAGAGTATTTGGTTGATTTTATCAATCTTGCGTTCTCGGGGTTTGGAGAATCAGCGCAAAGAGATATTTTATGTTTGTTTGAAAAGACCTCGGGCCCTACTTTTCCAGGTCTTTTCGATAGGAGTTTTTGAGAACTGATCCAGTTTCGTTGTTTTAGATGGATCAGTATCTCCTCGCTCTCACCCCATTTTTGTTCTTTCATTTCCTTGCTTCTTGGTTCGGTTTTCGATGTTTATGTCCGATGCATAAGTGTGCACATATAACCTTTTGCTATACGTGAAACCATCAAGCAATGTCGCAAGTAGTCATTTTGAGGCGTACGGTAGTGATGATAAAGGCACACTGAAGATAGAGCAGAAAGATACCCTATCCTATAACATCAAGATCGACATTTGATGAAGAATAGGATATGGTATCCTTCACCGATAAGTGATAGTCGGCTCGAACCTCCTCAGGTTGTTGGCAGTCCTATGCCCGATAGCGTAATCGACTCGAGTCGGCTCGAACCTCCTCAGGTTGTTGGCAGTTCTACGCCCGACAGCTTAATTGACGAAAAACGAAACAAAATTAATAACTCTTCTTTGCATGTTTAACATTTGTGTGTATGGCAAAAAACATAAATTTTAAAATACGTTTAAAAATTGGTTGTCCACCTGACGAATACCTGTTTAGGTTGGGAAATAGCCCCCTAAGTGAGGTTCAAGTCACCCTTCTAGACGAGTGATGGGTTTTATACATTCGGGTGACCGAGTAGCCTTCGTGGACTCTCGAGAATAAATATAGCTGAGCCTAGTCCCATACGAGTACTTGCGGTCCACCCCATCCGAATTTTGTTTCTTTGTTTTATCGAAGCTTTGGGACAGAGCACTTGTGTTACTTCCCACTTCCTCGAGAATAAATATATCTGAGCCTAGTCCCATACGAGTGCTTGCGGTCCCCCTCATCCAATTCTTTTGGTTTTTTTCCAAAATTTTGAGACGGAGCACTCGTGTTACTTTTCTTTTCTTTCGGGATTTCCCCAGGAGTTTTGGACGGGGCAGTCATGTTACTTTTCCTTTCTTTCGGGATTTTCCCAGGAGTTTTGAGAATTTTCTTTCACTTAAGTCTCTTTTGTTGATTTTCTCGAGTTTTCCGCTTTTTCTCGGATTTCTTGGATGACATTTTCTTTCGGACTTTGCTTTTTGAGATACATTTAGGTTTGCTATGCTTAAGGAACATCGGATCTCACGGGCGTACAGGTTTGCTTTACATTTCACAGCACTTAATTTTTCTGTTTCTACCTGCTGTTGTTCTTCCTGTATAGCATGTTATAATTTTCCTGTTTCTACCTGCTACTGTTCTCCCTGTATAGCATGTTACACTTGTCTTGCTACTGTTCTCCCTGTATAGCATGTTACACTTGCCCTGTTTTTACGCTACTGTTCTTCATGTATAGCATGTTATACTGCTCATGTTTTGCCTACTACTGTTCCACGTGCATTCTACTATTTGTTCCTGCATCGCACACTTTACATTTTATAACTTTAAACATGTTTACCTTTTTTTTTTACATAGGATGTTTAGAGGACTACAACCATAGGGCGGACACCCTAAAAAACCTAAACTCGTCACGTCGAGGAGCTTGGAGCTAGCGCGGTGGGCAGCACGGCGGACACCCTAGAAAACTTAAACTCATCACGTCAAGGAGCTTGGAGCTAGCGCAGTGGGCAGCACTAACTTTAAACATGTTTACCCTTTTTTACATAGAATGTTTAGAGGACTACAACCATAGGGCCGTTTGATTTGATACTACAACCGGACACCCTTAAAAACTTAAACTCGTCATGTCGGGGAGCTTCGAGCTAGCGCGGTGGGCAGCACGACCATCTTCAGCAGCAGAACATGTCTTCCCCAGCAAAACCATTCGTTTTCCTAGAAATTAAATAACAATCCATAGGATTTCGAGTTTGTTTGTCTAGCGCAACATAAGTCCTCCACCTTTTCTTTAGGCATTCATATAGCCCTGTTTTACGATTTAAGCCCTAAACTCGTTATAGGTTCCGAGGTCGTCGTCAGATACAATGTAAACCCTCATATCTTCCAGGCAACTTGTGTGACCGTGTCACNAGAGTCCGATCGCCACGATTCACTTCGTTTGCACTGTTACTTGTCGAATGCTCGAGTTAACCTTTTGAAGCGATCGATCGCGGGTCAAAATTTTGTAAAATTTGAATTTTAACTCGTTTTTGACCCGATTGTCGACGATNTAGGCATACGTATAGCTCTGCTGTACGATTTAAGCCCTAACTCGTTCTAGGTTCCGAGGTTATCGTCCGATACGACGTAAACCCTCATATCTTCTAGACAATTTGTGTGACCCTGTCACGCAAATATAAGCCCTAATTAAATAAAATTGGCAAGATGAAATATTGTAATAAGTTCTTCTCAAAACTGGAGCCAAATCATAGGATAAACTGGGAAGCCCCCGGGGTTCGCCTCAGGATCCGTGGCCTCCCCTAGTTTCTCTTCATTTGGATTCCTCAACAATGTTCCAGATTCAAGTTTTTCCCCTTTCACACCTCTTCATCCGATTTCGTTGAAAAGTCCTATCCTTTTGACCTCTTTCAAGATGATATCCCCTGATTTTTATCGAAAGTTTTCTTAGGTGACTTTGGTCATTTAAGATGTAATTAACTATAGGGGTTTGCCCTTATAGGGAGCTTTTTCGAACCCAACCTAAAATAAACCCTATTTAATTCTTTGTATTAAATATGAGAACTTGTCGGCAAATAAAACGGTTTCGCAGACCAAACGGATGTCATATATTTCTTAGTTTATTTGATTGAGCCTCATCCTCAAGTTTTGTGTTTATCTCTCGGGGTAGATACAGGATTTGAGGTAGAGTGCTCTTTCATTTAAACTGCGAAAATATGAGGCCAGTTTTGATTTCATATTTTTCTAAAATTATATATATACATACATAAATAAAACGTCCTTCCGAAGCGGGCGACGGGATTTCGATTCCGGCTGCCGACAGCTTCTTACGGACGACCCATAAACTTTAACCAACAACTTTTTTTTTAGTGCCGACAAGGAGCTACACCAACCCTATCACGGATATATTCATTTCGCATTTTGTCTCTAAGTGTAAAGCCACTCATCCACCTAATCATTCTCAACTCGTTAACTTATTATTATGCTTCTCTTTTAAAGAGCCAACATTCGGTGCCTTAGAGCATTGCAGGTCTCACCACCGTCTTATAAATTTTTCCTTTTAGTTCAAGCGATAATTTTCTGTCACACAAAAGGCCCGAAGCATTCTTCCACTTCAACCAACCAACTTGAATTCT
>JXCR01146681.1:1741-22059 GCA_002079205.1 Phalaenopsis hybrid cultivar
TTCCAATAGAAAATAGTGGTACCGGGACGATGGAACCGTGGGATCTTGACCGCTGTTGCTTTAATCAACTTTAATATGCGCATAATAAAATTTAAAGAACTTTAACCATAGGGTCACTTGATTTGACATTATAACCAAATGACCTAGAAAAATTAAACTCTGCTACAACNACCAAATGACCTAGAAAACTTGAACTCTGCTACAACGAGGAGCTTGGAGCTTACATGGTGGGTAGCTCGGCTATCTTCAACAGCGAGAGGATCTACAGCAACACATTCTTCCTTAGCTTTAAACAACAAAGCCATATGAATTCAAGGTTATTTGCCTAGTGCAACATAAATCCTCAAACACATNTATATATATACTTGTAATTTCTCAGCCCATCAATCCTCTGGTGCATCAATTGTGCGTTTTGCTGGATCCCAACCCATTCATGTTGATCCCTTTTTTAGTTCTTTCCAAAATTTCCAGTCCTTCTTTAATTGATCCCACTTGTTTTTCAATTTCATTCGATTGTAATATCTTTCGGTCACTTCCTTGAACTTTACAATAATATTTTGTTACCCTTCTTTGTTAAAAAAAGTCGTCGGCCTATTTCCCACCTCAACCTCCCTCTAACATAGATCACAGAATACAATGGTGATTTCAGTCGAGTTCTTGGAAGAGTAGCAGATAGAATTCATTGGAAGAAATCCTAGCCACAACAATGAGTTCCGCCAAATTCGACATTGAGAAATTCAACGAGAAGAATGACTTTGGCCTATGGAGAGTAAAGATGAGAGCTCTATTGGTTCAACAGGGTGTTACAGAAGCCTTGCAAGGGTCAGCGGCATTGCCAGCCGACATGACCAAGAAGGAGAAGATCGACATACTGGACAGGACCCACAATTTGATAATTCTGAGCTTGGGCGACAAAGTTCTGAGGGAGGTGTCGAGGGAGACAACGGCTCAAGCACTTTTGGCCAAACTCGAGGTACACTACCTGACAAACTCTCTTGCTAATAGGCTCTTTCTGAAGCAGCGCCTATATTCCTTCAAAATGCATGAAGACAAATCCGTCTAAGAGCAGATCGACGAGTTCAACAAGATCATTGATGACCTTGAGGTCATCGACGTCAAGATGGACGATGAGGACAAGGCACTGCTGTTGTTAAACTCTATTCCTAAGAGCTACANTCAGGTCATCGACGTCAAGATGGACGATGAGGACAAGGCACTGCTGTTGTTAAACTCTATTCCTAAGAGCTACAAGCATTTCAAGGATGCGATGCTCTCTGGAAGGGTGCAAACTATTACTCTGGAGGAGGTTTAATCTCTGATTAGAGCCAAAGAACTTTAGAGGAAGCATGATAGGGACAAAGAAGTCAGCGGAGATAGTCTTATTGTTAGAGGAAGATCGAACAGAAAAGATTCAAGAAATGGTCAGTACAGATCAAGGTCAAGCAAGGATGATGGGAATCAGTCATCAAGGGGATCTTTTAAGTGCTATCATTGTTACAAGGACAGTCATTTCAAGAGGAACTGCCCAGACAGGAAGAATAAGAACCAAGAAGTTCCAGAAGAATCAGGAGAAGCAAGCGTAGCCTCTGATGACTACGATTCTGCTAAGGCCCTGGTGATCACAGAATTTGAATCCAGTAAGGAGTGGATCCTTGACTCAGGGTGTTCTTTCCACATGTGTCCTCATAAAGATTGGTTCGAGACACTGCAACAGGAAAATGATGNAGCAAAGGAAGAGATCTTAAGCTACCACAAAGGAGGAGAGAATAACTAGAGAGCCAGAGAGGATGAGAGCATCTTGAGGCCTTGTAGCAAGATGTCGCTTGAGAGAGAGGCCATAGAAGGAAGATGAGGGCCGATATCTATGTATAAGCTATGTATTCTCCATTTTTTTTGCCTTAGTGAACTGTTTGATTGATTCCCTCTTGTGGACGTAGATCGAGTTGGATTGAACCACATAAATGATCTGTGTTTGCTTGTGTTCTTTGCGTTTCATTTCTATGCTAGGAAGTACATATCTCACAACAATTGGCGTAGTCTATGGGAAGATCCACACTTCTTGGCTAGAGGTGTCCGCGTAAAGGTGTTCGCGGCTAGCAACGAAGAAGAGGAGTTTGACATTCACGAACAAAGGAGCAAGCGGATCGCATTGCAGGCAGCCGAATCGTAGCAGATTCGGTGAGCAGTGGAAGCTTTGATCGACTGGATTCGCACCGCAAGTTGTGCAGTTTGGCGAGACGGAGGAGGAACAGTCCGCTAGCGAGGGCCAAAAATTTGCGACAAGGTTGCCAGTAGAGGTTTTCGGAGCAGGAGTTCGGTCTTGCGAGCAGCTTGGTCAGAGGGAAGGGGCGGAGATCGTGCAGAGAAGGGTTTGAGAGTTCACGAAGCAGGAGGATCTGAGCAGTTTAGCGAGGCGCTATGACTCTGGAGAGGCAGTTATTCCAATGCGAGAGGCNGCGTAGTCTATGGGAAGATCCACACTTCTTGGCTAGAGGTGTCCGCGTAAAGGTGTTCGCGGCTAGCAACGAAGAAGAGGAGTTTGACATTCACGAACAAAGGAGCAAGCGGATCGCATTGCAGGCAGCCGAATCGTAGCAGATTCGGTGAGCAGTGGAAGCTTTGATCGACTGGATTCGCACCGCAAGTTGTGCAGTTTGGCGAGACGGAGGAGGAACAGTCTGCTAGCGAGGGCCAAAAATTTGCGACAAGGTTGCCAGTAGAGGTTTTCGGAGCAGGAGTTCGGTCTTGCGAGCAGCTTGGTCAGAGGGAAGGGGCAGAGATCGTGCAGAGAAGGGTTTGAGAGTTCATGAAGCAGGAGGATCTGAGCAGTTTAGCGAGGCGCTATGACTCTGGAGAGGCAGTTATTCCAATGCGAGAGGCAGAGGAGGAATTCCCGATTTGTTCTGCTGGACGCATAGTAGTGCCTGCGAGAAAGAGGCGCCAGCACAGAATAGGAAGTTTTCTCCGGTGAACAGGTGTGATCTCTGCCAGAAGAGATCGGAGCTCTCCGTTCGTTTGGCGAAGGCAGTGAAGTTCACGGGGAGAAGGTAAGAAATTTGGTGAGAATTTCTTGGACAACAAGGCGTTAAAAGGCAGGTTTAGGCTAAAAAATTTTGGTTGCTATACAATAGTACAACATTTTGGTGATTTCAGCCTAGTTCTTAGAAGGGGAGCAGATAGAATTCATTGAAAGAAATCCTAGCCATGAAAATGAGTTCCGCCAAATTTGACATTAAGAAATTCAACAAGAAGAACGATTTCGGCCAATGGAGAGTAAAGATGAGAGCTCTATTGGTTCAGCAGGGTGTTGCAAGAGCTTTGCAAGGGTCAGCGGCATTGCCGGCCGACATGACTGAGAAGGATAAGATCAGCATACTGGACAAGGCTCACAGTTTGATAATCCTGAGCTTGGGCGACAAAGTTCTCAGGGAGGTGTCGAGGGAGACAACGACTCAAGCANCATTGCCAATTAATACCTTCCCTGTAAGATCGATATTTAAGGCTTAAATAGAAAGTCCTTATACTTGCATAGAATCCCATTATTAATTGCCTATAATTATATATATTTATANTGTTTGATTTTCTGTAAATTTCCTAGTAAAACTTATCATTGCCAATTAATACCTTCCCTGTAGGATCGATATTTGAGGCTTAAATAGAAAGTCCTTATACTTGCATAGAATCCCATTATTAATTGCCTATAATTATATATATTTATACAATTTACTTTTCATACAGGGATCAAGTTTTTAGCACTGTAGTGGTGTCAACTTCATAAATCCTTACATATAAAAAATTGGGATCAAGTTTTTGGCGTCGTTGTCGGGGAATATAATGATTAAATTTTGGTAAATTAAATAGTTTTGACAAATTAGGAAAGTTAGAAATAATATATATACTATAAAAATATATNAGGATCAAGTTTTTGGCATCGTTGTCGGGGAATGTAACGATCAAATTTTGGTAAATTAAATAGTTTTGACAAATTAGGAAAGTTAGAAATAATATATATACTATAAAAATATATAAGAATAAAAAAAAAAAAATCAAACATCCAAAAAGAAATTTATTGAAGAGTATTTAAAAAAAAAAGAATTTTACTTTGCTTACTTTATTTGTTTATGCAAAATATTGGATCTGAAGGCTTAGNTAAAAAAAATCAAACATCCAAAAAGAAATTTATTGAAGAGTATTTAAAAAAAAAGAATTTTACTTTGCTTACTTTATTTGTTTATGCGAAATATTGGATCTGAAGGCTTAGTACCTTACTATTCAGAGTTAGAACGTACTATTAGAAAAATTTGAAAACAACAAAGAGAAATTAAAAATTTAAAAGAAATGACAAATAACTTAGAAAATCTAATAAATGAGAATCGACAGACCTTTAAAAGATTATGCGAATCCGACAGCAGATGAACTTCACTGGACTATTCAAAATCCTGATGTTGCTGCTAATTCATTTGAGCTTAAACCTGCTATTATCCAAATGATATAAAATAATCAGTTTGGAGAATCACCTACTGAAGATCCTAACTTACATCTTGCGAGTTTTCTTGAGATTTGTGCCACATTTAAATATGACGGAGTGTCTAATGATGTTGTTAGGCTTAGACTTTTTTGCTTTTTTATTAAGGGATAAAGTCAAGGCTTGGTTAAATTCATTAGCACCTGGATCTATTAGAACTTGGGGAGNTGCTATTTCATTAAGGGATAAAGTCAAGGCTTGGTTAAATTCATTAGCACCTGGATCTATTAGAACTTGGGGAGAACTATCATTTTCCTTTTTATTTAAGGGACAAAGCTAAAGCTTGGTTAAATTCATTAGCACCTAGATCTATCAAAACTTGGGGAGAACTATCACAAAAATTTTTTGCTAAATATTTTCCACCCTCAAAAACCGCTAAGCTTAGAAATGATATTACTTCTTTTTGTCAGTTTGAAGAGGAATCAATATATGAAGCATGAGAAAGATTTAAAGATCTTCTTAGAAAATGTCCACACCATGCTTTGCCAGATTGGTTAATAATTCAAGCCTTTTACAATGGATTAGTAGGATCACTAAGATCTACTATAGATGCTGTTGCAGGTGGATCATTAATGTAAAAACCTTTTGATGAAGCATATTCTTTAATTGAAGAAATAACAATTAATAATTTTCAATGGCCCTCTAAAAGGGTAAATCCTAAGAGAGTAGCCAATATTCATGATTCTGATGCAATCTCTATTTTGGGATCTCAAATTGGTACTATTTCTAAAAAGATTAATCAAATAGGAGTGAACAATTCTCAAATATCCCCAGTATTAGAGGAAAATTCAATAGGACAGATTATTGATACTCAACCATCTTATGAAACTTTAAACACTATAAATAAATGAAATAATAATCCCTATTCTAACTATTTTAACCCTGGATGAAAAAATTACCCTAATTTTAGTTGGAATAATTATAACAATCCGGTGAATCCATCCAAAAATCTGAATTAACAAGGAAATCCTAATTTTCAACTTTATTATCCTCCAAAATTTAACTACAATCTGTACCCACAAGTTATGGAAAAGAAGTTGCTATGGAAGAAGTGATGTTGAATATAGAAAATTAAATACAAAATCAAGGGGCTGCTATTAGAAATATTGAAANTAACAAGGAAATCCTAATTTTCGACTTTATTATCCTCCAAAATTTAACTACAATCTGTACCCACAAGTTATGGAAAAGAAGTTGACTATGGAAGAAGTGATGTTGAATATAGAAAATTAAATACAAAATCAAGGGGCTGCTATTAGAAATATTAAAANCTCTTAAGTAGAAAACACTAGATAATAACACAAGTGCATATATCGTTCCAGTAATATAAGACTTTATTTAGTCCCAAATATCGAACCCATAGGGAACTGAAGAAGACAATCTCTTTAGTTGAAGTTCTAGTCTACTACTATAAGATCCTAGTTTGGAGTGTCGATAAAGGTGGTTTTGCTATTACTACTCTTAGGTTACAATTTTAATCCCATGTTAAAACCTATCTAGAGCAATCAATAAGGTGAAATTCAAGATTGATAAAAAGTACTTTTCTCTTGTGAATAATTAAGTTGGTTGTAGGTGTGAAGTTTAAGAATGTAAATAAAGTAGTGACAAAAGGAGCATATGTCTATCTACCATCTTCCGAGTTTTACATATGATTGGTTCACTAATTAGTTATTTTCTTTTGACAACAGTGCCAGTTTAATATTGGCTTCCCATAACTGTATGCCCCGTCTATCACCCAGAAAACTCTAATCTGAACCTCCCAGAATACTTATCTCCCTAACTTTGCACAATCACTTAACTATTACGTTTCATAGTTAAATGGACAATGTGAACATTCTCATGTTGATTCGTCGCCGCGCATGGTCAAGTCAAATATGTCACAACAAGTTTTAACAAATCTTATGGTCAGTAAGATATTTAAATTAAGTCTTGCAGAACATTCATCACATAAAAAATTAAGATTTATTCTTAAACTTCAACACCCTACACTTACTACCAAATAATCACAAAAGAAAAGTACAAGGTTTCTACTCACAATGCATGATAAATTCAATAAAAAACTCATGAAACAAAGCAATTAAACTAAATAGGTGTTGTAAATGATCACAAGACAATGAAACAATCTCTGCTTAGCAAAACAATTTCACTAAATACATATTTGTTGGATTACAAAGCAATCAAATATATAATACTTAGCTTTAATCTCTCTGGAATCCTTCGACTGAAGTTCTCTACTCCTCATTGCAATTGTTGTACAATCCCTTACAAATGCTCTCAAATTCCCTTACAAATCCCTCTAAATTAGTGAATTCCTACTCCTAATATGGATTTTCTGAAGTCTTCGAGGAGTTCCAGACCTTGGAACTTCGTTCCCAAATCCTCAAATGGCAGAAAATCTCATTTTCCATCGTCTCGAACCGCTAAATAACTCCCACAAATCTGCTCCAGACAGTTCTAGCTGGCGCCTAAGCGTCCCCCTCTCTGTCCCCCCAGTATGGTTCTAGGTGTCAGGAAGTGGTGCCTAGGCGCCGTCTTCTCTGTTTCTTGGTAGTATTATGGCTCCTGGGCATCAGTTCGCTGCACTCAATATCGCTCCAATTGTCTTGTTTTGCTCCGATTTCGCTCCAATTCACTCCAATTGTTCTTCTTGTTATTCCTGCAACAAAAATATAAAAATATATTCCTTTAAAGTACAATTTCATTAGTAAATGAATGTAAAATGTATAGAAAATTAAGCATGCTGAAAGATATATCAAATATATAAACATATAAGAATTATATGTTATGCCTATAAATTTATTAAATAAACTTATATTAAAGCAGAAAACCTTTTTCCCCTTCCACTCTCTTGCCTGAAACCATCTCTAAATCCCTCAAATCTGTTTTTCAATTGGATTTACTAAATCTTGAATTCAAGGCCATAAATCTTGAGATATTTAAATCTCAAAAACTGGCAATGGATTCAATTAATCATGTTAATCATATGAGACTGTTTGACAACTTATATTAGGAATTAAAATTCTCTTATAATTGTTATACTTTCACAACAAATTATAATAGAATTCAATAAAGCATAAAAAATCAATATCTTAGAACATTCCAAAATAACTAAACCAGTTTCTTAAATTCAATTAATATTTTATTTCAAATTATGATTATTAATACTTATATATTTACTAAACTAATTAGTTATGAATAAAATTTTCATTAAATTAATTATTAAATAGAAATTTATTATTTTTAAGAGAATAATTAATTAGTTAATAATTATATTTATTAATAGTTACATATACATTTAGCTTATAAATTTATTGAATGAATAACGAAATTATTTATTTTTTATTAATTAATAATTAAATAATAAATGAATGTATTTAATTGTAATTAATATGATAATATTTTAGTTAATTATTAATTATCAATCAATTAAATTAATAAAAATANTTTAGTTATGAATAAATTTTTCATTAAATTAATTATTAAATAGAACTTTAATATTTTTAAGAGAATAATTAATTAGTTAATAATTATATTTATTAATAATTACATATACATTTAGCTTATAAATTTATTGAATGAATAACGGNATATGAATAATAATTTTTAAATGTTGCTCAAACTCTTCTTGTCTTATGACTACATCATTAGAGTTATTAAAATGACTCTTTGTTCGTGAACAGCTCGCGTTCGACTCGTTAAGCAAACGAGCCGAACACGAACACACTTTTTGAGCTCGAAATATAAACGAGCCGAACGCTAGTGAGCTTTTTTACACCCCTACATACAGAGAGAAATAAAAATACTAAAACAAATTCTCAAAAAAAGAAATTATTATTGCTTGTTTTTTAGATTGAAGAGCTATTGACTTATACGGGTTTATACATTTAATGACGTAATTGTTTAGACACAAGAAATGAACAGCAACCCATGGTTGAGCTTTGTTTACTGAAGAGTTGCTTGCAACATAAATTTGAGAAGAGCGGACTAAGTAAATTAGACCGTACTCGACCCAAGAGAAGAAACAACGAGGATATTTAGAAATATAATTGTAATCAAATCATAATACAAAATTTAATTTATTTTATTACGGGCTCAAAGATATCTCTCCCACAAAAAAAAATCGATTGATCTTCCAATTTTATTCTTAGAACGTATTGATTTGACCTCGGACCACCACCCAAAAGCATGTTGTCACTAGAAGCAGAACCCCGTCTTTCTTCCAGAGAATCTCCTAAATGTTCCAAAACAACTAGAAAGAGATTATGTGATCTTGTGATCAATTACATTATGGGTGAAACCGAAGAAATCTATCAATAAAAAGTTATGATTGCTTGCCATGACTCCATAAAAATTTCTCTCAAGATGATTTTTGTTGTCTTAGTAGGGGAAACATCTGTAGGCGAAGCTCCACTAGGCTACCGGAAATTATGTAAATCACCTTAACCGATAGGCACCTCGCCCCTCAAGGATAAGAGCCGACAAGATGAAAACATTACTCAACAAAGGAGTAGAAAAAGACCCAAATGGTGAAATGGGGTAGCCAACGGTGTGCAGAAAGAAGTCCTAAATAGTTAAAAATAATCCAATCAGGATTTCACTAGTCCATCGTCCCTGACTATGACTATCAAGACTAAGTTACTTGGTTAAGAAAGTAGGCAACCCAACTTGACTATGAACCACCTATTAGCAACCTGTGAGCTGCATTATTGAGGGTGGCTTATTAGCCCTAAATTCAAAAGTGATACATCTAAGCTCTTATGACTATACTCGAGCAGAAGAGAGTAGAGTAAGACTTATATTCACCAAGGGTATGATGAGAAGGCCTATAGGGCAGAAGGAAGGACGAATGATCAGGATACAAAGACAAATTGTGCCATAAAGGACTCACGTTCTTGTCGAGGTAGGGACTGCCTCAAACAGCCTAAACGTGCTAAACAAAACCACCTAAGCGTATAAATCATATGCTTGGCTACTCAGGCTGGGAAGTGAGAACACATTCCCTCGTGAGATACAATATGAATGCTATTATCTAAGACATGCTATACATGGATGCTTTATTAATATGTAAGGAGATAAGTTCATGCATTTCTTATCATTTTAAATTTGGTCTATAGGATAGACCATGCAATAAAGTAAAGATAGAAAATAAGAGTGTTAACTTTAAAATATTGTAATTTTAATCCTAAATTTTATTAAGATAAATCTTTTAAGAATAACTTTTATAACATAAGATTTTATCCTAAAGAGCTTCATTGTGATCGTACACACATAAACTACATGCAAATAAAGGAATAAAGAAATACTCGGTGATAAAATGAACACAATAAATAAATAATAAGATGACAAGTGTTGATGTGTCGGTTATAATCTCACAAAAGTAAAAATGCTTAATTCTTTCCATGAAACCTTATATTGTTGGGGTGTACCATCTTCCGAATCGGGGGTGCTACAATTTAGGTGAGTGCGTGACTTCACACTTACAGAAAAAATGTGAAATGAATATATTTGTGGAAGGGTTGGAGAGTGCCGCCTTCGATGGTTTGGTCACGTAAAACGTCAATCATCGCATAACCTTGCTAGTAGAGTAGATAGTTTAACTTTGACTTATGTTAAGAAAGTTAAGGTGTGTTAAGGGCAGTTTGTGCGTTTCAGGATAAACAGCTTATTCTGAAGCGCGGCCCGTGGGCCAATCACAGGATTCGACCCGCGGCCTGTGTTAGTATAAAAATGGAACCGCATTTTAACTTTACAGCCAACACACAACACATAGCCTCCACGGAGGGGTCATGGATCAAACTCAAGCTTTACTAACCAGCTGTAGCCTCTCTCTTGCAGCTTCCTTGAAGGAAGCATTGATAGCCAGCTCCGTCGTTGTGTGAAGTTATCGATTTGTGAAGTCTATAATGGCTTTAATTGAAATGTCATCTACGTAAATTAAAAACCCAGAAAATTCATGGGGAATATGAGTTTAATATAACATATCAATGATTGAATTATTAAGTTTAATTAAATCTAATATTCAATTTCTATTAATAATGCTAATCACTAAGTATTTATTGTTTTAATTAACCATTATTAAGAATTTATTAAATTAATTATACAAAATAATAAAGTTGCATTTATTAATTCATAATTTCTTTGTTGGATGTTAAACTAATTAATAATAGTTAGACTTTTATTAAAATAATTAAATTTTAATATGTAATTATTTTATTAGTTAATTTTAAAATAGTTGCATAGAAAGTTTTCTAATTATAATTAATTAGAAAACATATTAGTTAATTATATTTATCAATTAATTTAATAAAATTTAAGTTAAATAGAAGAAACAATTACAAACATACCCCTCAATTCTTACGTATTTACATATCATAGTGCTAAACTTCAATTTTTTACATGTATGCCCTCTTACATGTGCATGAAAATGTGCATTTAACTTTCTGGAATATTAAAATAATAAATTTAATTTTTAAATACTTGTGCATTTGCATATCTAACACCTAACTTTTGCATTTACATTTATACTGCTCAAAATTTTTATTTACATAAAAATATTATTATTCTAACTTTTAAAAATGAAATTAACATTTTCATTCATCTGAAAAGCATATATGTAAAAATTGAAGTTTAGCTGTTAGATATGTAAATACATAATAATTGAGTGCATGCATGCAAAGCTTCCTAAAATATAGAGTTTAGGGGTCGTTATATAAATAAATACAAATTATGTGGTATTTATGTAAGTGCCCGAAATAAAGTTGAGGAATTTACATAAATAACACAAAGTTCTTACGTGTATTTACGTATCTCGTACTTAAGATTTGACATTTACATGCATAGCATTCAAATCTTTAATATCATGTAAAAAATAATATTATTATCATATTTTAAAAGTGAAATACATATTTTAATGCATGATTTTAGTGTTATCTAAAATTTTTAGTGTGAGATATTGACCGATCTCTCTATGGTATACCTAGTGATTTAGGGATTTAAAATTATAATTTTTAAATATATTTTTATAAATTTTATAACTAGAGATTTACCACTCTTAAGTAGAAAATACTAGATAATAACACAAGTGCATATATCGTTCCAGTAATATAAGACTTTATTTAGTCCCAAATATCGAACCCATAGGGAACCGAAGAAGACAATCTCTTTAGTTGAACTTCTAGTCTACTACTATAAAATCCTAGTTTGGAGTGTCGATAAAGGTGGTTTTGCTATTAATACTCTTAAGTTACAAATTTAATCCTGTGTTAAAACCTATCTAGAGCAATCAATAAGGTGAAATTCAAGATTGATAAAAAGTACTTTTCTCTTCTGAATAATTAAGTTGGTTGTAGGTGTGAAGTTTAAGAATGTAAATAAAGTAGTGACAAAAGGAGCATATGTCTATCTACCATCTTCCGAGTTTTACATATGATTGGTTCACTAATTAGTTATTTTCTTTTGACAACAGTGCCAGTTTAATATTGGCTTCCCATAACTGTATGCCCCGTCTATCACCCAGAAAACTCTAATCTGAACCTCCCAGAATACTTATCTCCCTAACTTTGCACAATCACTTAACTATTACGTTTCATAGTTAAATGGACAATGTGAACATTCTCATGTTGATTCGTCGCCGCGCATGGTCAAGTCAAATATGTCACAACAAGTTTTAACAAATCTTATGGTCAGTAAGATATTTAAATTAAGTCTTGCAGAACATTCATCACATAAAAAATTAAGATTTATTCTTAAACTTCAACACCCTACACTTACTACCAAATAATCACAAAAGAAAAGTACAAGGTTTCTACTCACAATGCATGATAAATTCAATAAAAAACTCATGAAACAAAGCAATTAAACTAAATAGGTGTTGTAAATGATCACAAGACAATGAAACAATCTCTGCTTAGCAAAACAATTTCACTAAATACATATTTGTTGGATTACAAAGCAATCAAATATATAATACTTAGCTTTAATCTCTCTGGAATCCTTCGACTGAAGTTCTCTACTCCTCATTGCAATTGTTGTACAATCCCTTACAAATGCTCTCAAATTCCCTTACAAATCCCTCTAAATTAGTGAATTCCTACTCCTAATATGGATTTTCTGAAGTCTTCGAGGAGTTCCAGACCTTGGAACTTCGTTCCCAAATCCTCAAATGGCAGAAAATCTCATTTTCCATCGTCTCGAACCGCTAAATAACTCCCACAAATCTGCTCCAGACAGTTCTAGCTGGCGCCTAAGCGTCCCCCTCTCTGTCCCCCCAGTATGGTTCTAGGTGTCAGGAAGTGGTGCCTAGGCGCCGTCTTCTCTGTTTCTTGGTAGTATTATGGCTCCTGGGCATCAGTTCGCTGCACTCAATATCGCTCCAATTGTCTTGTTTTGCTCCGATTTCGCTCCAATTCACTCCAATTGTTCTTCTTGTTATTCCTGCAACAAAAATATAAAAATATATTCCTTTAAAGTACAATTTCATTAGTAAATGAATGTAAAATGTATAGAAAATTAAGCATGCTGAAAGATATATCAAATATATAAACATATAAGAATTATATGTTATGCCTATAAATTTATTAAATAAACTTATATTAAAGCAGAAAACCTTTTTCCCCTTCCACTCTCTTGCCTGAAACCATCTCTAAATCCCTCAAATCTGTTTTTCAATTGGATTTACTAAATCTTGAATTCAAGGCCATAAATCTTGAGATATTTAAATCTCAAAAACTGGCAATGGATTCAATTAATCATGTTAATCATATGAGACTGTTTGACAACTTATATTAGGAATTAAAATTCTCTTATAATTGTTATACTTTCACAACAAATTATAATAGAATTCAATAAAGCATAAAAAATCAATATCTTAGAACATTCCAAAATAACTAAACCAATTTCTTAAATTCAATTAATATTTTATTTCAAATTATGATTATTAATACTTATATATTTACTAAACTAATTAGTTATGAATAAAATTTTCATTAAATTAATTATTAAATAGAAATTTATTATTTTTAAGAGAATAATTAATTAGTTAATAATTATATTTATTAATAGTTACATATACATTTAGCTTATAAATTTATTGAATGAATAACGAAATTATTTATTTTTTATTAATTAATAATTAAATAATAAATGAATGTATTTAATTGTAATTAATATGATAATATTTTAGTTAATTATTAATTATCAATCAATTAAATTAATAAAAATAATTTAAATAAAATTAAGTTAAGAAAATTAAGTTAAATAAAATTAATGGATACCGTCGCCTACATTTCTTCCATCTCCCCGAAGCCCTCTCGCCCACATTGCTCCTCTCCCCGAAACCTTCGCTGTGCCTCAATCCCGCTTCTGTTTCCTCCAAAACCATCGCCTTCGTCACCGAACCCTCGAGATACAGTCTCAATTGGAGCTAGCTGGGAACGTAACGACGGGATCGCGGCTTACCGAGACCCGAAACTCCCATTTTTTTTCCTTCTGCTGCTCCTCTCCTACCCGTAACCATTAAGGAAGGTAACTTCACGTCTTTTTTCTTTTTCGCGCGAAGCCTCTGTCCCGGATTTACTAAATCCAACAATTCATGGGATTTACGGCCGAAATCAGTCCCGGATTTAATAAATCCACCAAATCATGGGATTTACGGCCGAAATCCGTGAAATCCAGATTTATCAAATCCGAGGCTTTTTGTTGTCCAACTTGACCGTCTGGCAAGATTTAGGTTAAATCCAGCTTAAATCCTGCTCTAAATTCGTTACCAGACAGGCTAATCAGGTTTCTAGGATTTAAACTAGTAATTTTTGTGTTTGGCAGGATTTAGGTCAAATCGTGCTTCCAAATTACTATCTAGCAAGATTTATGTTTTGGGAAATTTACATACCAAACAATTTTTATGCATTTATATATCTAACACCTAAAATTTGATACTTATTTTTATAAATCCTTTATGTTTTCACTTGATATTTTTATTTACGGATGAAAATGGGTATTTCGTTTTTATAAGGTTAGTGATAGTGATATTTTTGATGTGATGTAAAAAATCTGTGTTTTTTTGTATATAAAGATGTAAGAATTGTGTGATATGTATGTAAGTGCTCCTTTGTGTTTTATATTCCACTCAAATCTTGTCTGAGCTCTAAAGTTTTTAATTTGTGTGGTTATACTTGGATGATTAGGCATTGATATGATAGAGTGTAATCTAAGCATTTCTATGCTCTACCTATCCTACTTGGCATATTTATGTTAATTTTATACAAGGTTATGATGATTTTATTACAGTTTGCATTATAAGCGGCTAGAACCTAATTATCAGATGGGTAAATAATGAGGAGCTTTTACAATTCATAAATGTATTGGTGTAATGAATAAGTAGCTTAATAGTTACATTTAACCTTAACTTGAACTTTTTTAGGATGAGTTTAGGATAGAAAGCTCCTAAATCTTAGAAAATAGTTGTAATATGATTTTTCTTATGCCATGGTACTCTTTGATTAAGTGTAATTTTGTGATAGATAGAGCAAATGATAAGTAGAACCACAATGTTGAAGCATGGTGAACTCACTCATGCTGTCCTTTGTTGCTTTATTTCATAGTTTAAAATATATTTCATGGTTTTTTGTTATGTCATGCTACTTTGACTCTTTGAGCATATCTGCTGGCATGCTAATTTGACAAGATGATTCTTTTATGCTAACTTTTGACGTGCTATTTTATTTTGTTTCTTCATGTCACGGTTTAATATGTTTCTTGCACCATGCTTTAACTATTATTGTCANGTTGGAATTAAATTGAATGAAAAATGAAAGTCACAAAATTTTGGCCACTGGCACCGATGGTGCCAGAATGGGTGTCGACGACGCCCAAGAAAACGGACCTCAGCTCTGGCATCGCCAATTGGGAGCACCAACTACTCCGAAAGCGGTTTGATAGCTTAGATGACTTTTGGCGGGATTTCGCTCCATAATAACTGTCAGGAGGTGTTTTAAAGTCCTAAAAACTTCTTAGGATGCCTAGAAACTTCATATTTTTGGATTTCATGGCTTCCNATTTAGGAATAAGAGAATCAAAAAGTTAATTAAGAAATATGATATTATGCATAGATTATCTACTGCTTATCATCCTCAAACTAGTGGTTTAGCAGAGATATCAAATCATGAAATTAAACATATATTAGACAAAGCTGTAAATCCTTATAAATTGGATTGGACTGCTAGACTAGATACTACATTATGGGCATATTGGATTGCTTATAATACTCATATAGGAATGTCCCCATATAGACAAATATTTGGAAAAAAAATGCCACTTACCAGTAGAATTAGAGCATAAAGCATTTTGGGCCATTAAGGAATTTAATTTTAATCTAAAAGATGCAGGTGAGAAAAGATTATTGCAACTCAATGAACTTGAGGAAATAAGAAATGAAGCATATGATAATGCAAAAATCTATAAAGAGAAAAATGAAAATATGGCATGATTGAAAGATAATTCAGAAGAAATTTAAACCTGGACAAGAAGTTCTATTATATAATACAAGATTGAGATTGTTTCCAGAAAACTGAAATCCAGATGGTTATGACCATTTAAAGTGATTAAAGTTTATCATTATGAAACTGTTATTATTAAAGATCCTAACACTGGNTAAAAAAAATAAAAATATGGCATGATTGAAAGATAATTCAGAAGAAATTTAAACTTGGACAAGAAGTTCTATTATATAATACAAGATTGAGATTGTTTCCAGAAAACTGAAATCCATATGGTTATGACCATTTAAAGTGATTAAAGTTTATCATTATGAAACTGTTATTATTAAAGATCCTAACACTGGAAAGGTATTTAAAGTTAACGGACATCGACTGAAACATTATTATGAAGGGCACATACCTCAATTTAAAGAATTTTTAATGTTAATTCAACCGAACTAAACAAATGGTGTGTCGGGCTGACTACGTTAAACCAAGCGCTTTGTGGAAAGCAACCCATACATATATGTCTATGTATTACTATTTTGTTCAATAAGTGTCTTATATATTAGTAGATAATAATCCTACACAATTATATTTATTATAAATTAAGTCAAATATTGGTNTAATAAGTGTCTATGTATTACTATTTTGTTTAGTAGATAATAATCCTACACAATTATATTTATTATAAATTAAGTCAAATATTGGTATTGGAAAAAACAATTGGAATTAAATTGAATGAAAAATGAAAGTCGCAAAATTTTGGCCACTGGCACCGATGGTGCCAGAATGGGTGCCGACGACGCCCAAGAAAACGGACCTCAGCTCTGGCATCGCCAATTGGGAGCACCGACTACTCCAAAAGCGGTTTGATAGCTTAGATGACTTTTGGCAGGATTTTGCTCCATAACAACTATCGGGAGGTGTTTTAAAGTCCTAAAAACTTCTTAGGATGCCTAGAAACTTCATATTTTTGGATTTCATGGCTTCCAATTCCAGAAATACTTCAAGGTGTGGAGTTTTCAAGAGAATAAAGTTTATTAGTTTCGATGCACAAAGATTATACGATAAAGTTAGTACGAAGAAGAGATTGATCAAGGAGAGAGGATTTGTTAGTCATGAATTTATCAATCCAAGTGCTCCGGTTGACAATATCATTTTGGAAAGGCGATGGGAAGTTCTGTGTTACACTACCGAAGCAGTTTTTTTGCCTGTAGTGGAGGAGTTCTATGCATGTTGACCTCACTTTTGGTTGAGGTCTAGAAAACTTCTTTAGTAGCCTAGGTCTAGCCATAGAACTNGATCAATCCAAGTGCTCCGGTTGACAATATCATTTTGGAAAGGCAATGGGAAGTTCTGTGTTACACTACCGAAGCAGTTTTTTTGCCTGTAGTGGAGGAGTTCTATGCAAATCTACATGGAATTACCCAATGAGTGGTCTTCGTATGAGGTAAGGCTGTAACATTTACTCCTGCGAGGATTAATGAATTGTATATGATAGNTAGATATATATTAAAAAAGCCTCCTAATGCATGTTATGTGCACCATATTATAGTTTATTAATGGTTACTAGTGGATTTTATTTCTAAGTTTGTGCTTGATGTGCAACTGTGTTCTAAGAGTCCATGTTATGCTTACTTTTCATCAGAAGAAATTTGAAGATTTTAATACAGAGGAAAGTGTAATATTAGGATGATGCTTGCTTTTTGACTGCATTCATTTTAAAAGTTGAGTCGTGATGAATTATCTATAATTCAAATTGCCTATAAAATGTTGTTCAGTACTTACATGAGTATGTCTTGTCTTAGTTTTCTGTTTGTTTTGCAGTTTATGTGACTGAGGTGCGATAGAAAATTATGACTTAATTCTTCTATTTTTTTTCGTTTAATTCTCTGGCATTGGCGTCTGACTGACACTAAAGTGCTGATAACTACTTGTACCGTTATAATTCTAGTGTCGTTCAAGTCTCGGGAAGACCNATGCGATAGAAATTTATGACTTAATTCTTCTATTTTTTTTCGTTTAATTCTCTGGCATTGGCGTATGACTGACACTAAAGTGCTGATAACTACTTGTACCGTTATAATTCTAGTGTCGTTCAAGTCTCGGGAAGACCATAGAAAACAACTAGAGTTGGAAGAAGCCCGTAAAGCTGGGCTTGCTCCAGCTGAGGTTGATGAAGATGGTAAAGAGATCAATCCTCATATCCCTCAGTATATGTCGTCAGCACCTTGGTACCTTAATGCCGAGAGACCTGTGAGTTATCTGGTTATTTTACTTTTGTATTTTCTGATTATTTCTTTTAAAATAACTGCAATGCTTATATATTTTTGTGATTTTATAGAGCTTAAAGCATCAAAGGAAATGGAAATCTGATCCCAATTATACAAAGGCATGGTATGATAGAGGTGCAAAGATTTTTCAAGCTGATAAATATAGGAAGGGTGCCTGTGAAAAGTAAGTTTTTGATTATATTCCTTAGGCATTAGGTCTTTTAACTTTTTTTTTTCAAAAAATTGTTATTAGTTTCATTAGTTCTAACAAGGTTTTCCTAAAATGTGTTGCAGTTGTGGGGCTATGACTCATGACAAGAAAGCATGCATGGAGAGGCCTCGGAAGTTGGGAGCTAAATGGACGAATATGCATATAGCTCCCGATGAGAAGATTGAGACGTTTGAGCTCGACTATGATGGAAAACGTGATCGTTGGAACGGGTTTGACCCATCCAGTTTTGCTCGTGTGGTGGAGAGATTCGAAACCAGGGAGGAAGTTAGGAGGAAATACCTTAAAGAGCAGCAGATAAAGAAGCTAGAGGAGAAACAGAGTGATCAGAATGGTGAAGGTACTGTTAGTGATGAGGATGATGATGAAGATGACTTGAAGGTGGATGAAGCCAAAGTTGATGAGAGCAAGCAGATGGACTTTGCAAAAGTGGAGAAACGTGTTCGTACGACTGGTGGTGGAAGTACTGGAACTGTCAGGCATGCTAATTATTCTTATTGGTGTAGTTTTGGTTGAATTTTTTTATAAGCTTTTGAATTTACATATATTCTGATTTCCTTTGGTTATTTTTAGAAATTTGCGTATTAGAGAGGACACTGCAAAATACCTGCTGAATCTTGATGTCAATTCTGCTTACTACGATCCCAAAACTCGCTCGATGCGCGAAGATCCTTTACCTGATGCTGATGCGAATGAGAAGTTCTACGAAGTAAATATTTATATCTATTATTCTGCCATTTAAAATGTTCCTTTTTATTGGGTTTGTTTACTTAGCAATTTCTTAAACTTTTTTATGTGCAGGGTGATAACCAAAATAGAATCAGCGGCCAAGCATTGGACTTCAAGCAGCTTAACATTCATGCTTGGGAAGCTTTTGAAAAAGGGCAGGATGTTCACATGCAAGCTGCTCCATCTCAAGCTGAATTGCTATTTAAAAACTATAAAATTCTTAAGGAGAAATTGAAATATCAAAATAAGGATGCCATCATGCAGAAGTATGGGAATGCTGCCTCCGAAGAAGCTCTTCCAATGGAACTTCTTCTCGGGCAGAGTGAGAGAGAAGTCGAATACGACCGTGCCGGGAGAATTATAAAAGGACAAGTATGTTTTTTTTGTAATTAATCATTTGCTGTTTTTCATCCATTGAACTTGTTTATATATATAGTAAAATGCCAAAATAGTCCCATGACAATTTACATTCGGTCATTTTAGTCCTAGAGTTTATAAAAGTGTTAAATTAGACCATTTACTGTTTTAAGGGATCAAAATAGTCCTTATTGGGGACTATTCAACCCATATTAAAAAAGGCTTGAGGACTAAATTGACACTTTGTAGACTCTGAGACTCTAATTACCCCTTTGCAAGGTATCAAGGGATCATTTTTAACACTTTTCTCTTTATGTATATTAAGTAGGATTGGATGTAGCTTCGTTTCCTTCTTGAGCTATGTTGATGTGTTGCACGAGTTGTTCATTGGAAGGATTAGAATGGCTGTTTTACTTGCTAAATTGTATAGATTTGATATGCTGTATGTCTTGCTAGTTAAATCTCTCATGAAAAAAATTATGTCATCTGTCATCTATAGGAGGTTGCACTTCCCAAGAGCAAGTATGAGGAGGATACTTATGTAAATAATCATACGAGTGTATGGGGTTCTTGGTGGAAGGACCACCAGTGGGGTTACAAGTGCTGTAAACAGGCGCTTCGTAATAGCTACTGCACAGGATCCGCTGGAATTGAGGCTGCTGAAGCTGCAGGAGATTTGATGAAGTCCAATATTGCTCTTAAGGAGGCTACAGAAGGTAAGACTGTTAACA
>JXCR01146681.1:22767-45354 GCA_002079205.1 Phalaenopsis hybrid cultivar
ATTCATAAAAGATAGACCCAAATAGCTTTGAAGTTATTTTTTATTTTTTGTATTTTTTGTATTTGTCTTTCCATTTGATGAGTAAGAATGTGCTACTGATAGGTTGGTTTTGATGTTAAAAATATGATTGTCATTTTCCAGATGGTAGTTCCTTCCGAACAATTGAAGAAAATATGAACATCATCCTCAAGATAAGCTTGAATGATATTTAAGTTAACAAGGTGATAATCATATGGAATTTTCTTTTGGAAGAGTATATATCAAATAGGAGAAACTTATAGTGGAATCCAACATTTTTTATGTGCGTGCATGTTTCAAAAGCTGAAATCTATGAATACGTGGGCCAATTCTTTATCATTTTTCAAGATGATAATCGTATGGAATTTTCTTTTGGGTGAGTATATATGAAATAGGAGAAACTTTTAGTGGAATCCAACATTTTTTATATGTGTGCATCTTTCANCAGGTTGGTTTTGATGTCAAAAATATGATTGTCATTTTCCAGATGGTAGTTCCATCCGAACAATTGAAGAAAATATGAACATCATCCTCAAGATAAGCTTGAAAGATATTTAAGTTAACAAGATGATAATCATATGGAATTTTCTTTTGGGAGAGTATATATTAAATAGGAGAAACTTTTAGTGGAATCCAACATTTTTTATGTGCGTGCATGTTTCAAAAGCTGAAATCTATGAGTACGTGGGCCAATTCTTTATCATTTTTCAAGATAATAATCGTATGGAATTTTCTGTTGGGTGAGTATATATGAAATAGGAGAAACTTTTAGTGGAATCCAACATTTTTTATATGTGTGCATCTTTCAAAAGCTGAAATTTATGAATGCTTGGGCCAATTATTTATTATTTTTAAATTAATATTTTTAATTATTCAATATGAAATCAAACACAAAGCTTCGTATATCTTTACAAAACTCTTTTGTGAAATTGGTTTTATTAAGAATTTGATTATACTAGCTTTTAAACAGCATCTTAGTTTCAGATTGTAAATTCAGAATCTTAATTACATTAAAGTGGTCTAACTTACTTATTAGAAAGAGATGTTGAGTTAATTTGGCGAGATATGGATATTTCCAATGATGATTTGTAGACAGCTATTTCCAGAGATAATATGCAGATGTCCTATAGATAATACTGCATTTCCAAAGATAGTAAATGCAGAATTTGAAATTCATATTTATTTCTAAATAGCATATGTAAATTCCCTATAGAAATCCACATACTCAAAACTATAGAGAATCACAATTTTGTTAAGGGTAGAATATTTTCAAATAGGAACTTCATAATTAGAGGGCGAACCGTTTCATCGAACATTACTGATTTATTATTGTCTTTTTCAACTGCCTCCTCAAACGACCAAAAATTTATTGGCACGCACGCACACATAAAGACAAACATACATGTAGGGCTATGTATTTAGCATTTGAAGGTGATGTATGTAGCATTTGAAGTAGAGATGATGTAGCAGTAGACATGAACTTGCTTTTCGACTTTGGCGTGCAGGAATTGGACTTTGACTTCAACCTGTGAAGGGTAAGGTATTGAGACAAAAAATTATAAGCACTGCTTAGCTTTATTGAGGAGTATCCGTGCATGAGCTGTGATGGAGAATGTCCTTACCAAAAAATCTCTTAATATAGAATTAAAAATTCACGGTCGGTGTCAGTCCAAAGGACATGAATTGATGTTTTGAATTGGGTCAAAATGAAGAAATGAAAATTGTTAAAGGTGACAATAACTTCGAGTGTGATTATCAATTAAGGTAAATGAACTACAATTTATTGGTATAGCTAGGCGNTGAATTTGAAATTCATATTTATTTCTAAATAGCATATGTAAATTCCCTATAGAAATCCACATACTCAAAACTATAGAGAATCACAATTTTGTTATGGGTAGAATATTTTCAAATAGGAACTTCACATAATTAATAGCATAGCTCATTAGAGGGTGAACCATTTCATCGATCATTACTGATTTATTATCGTCTTTTTCAACTGCCTCCTCAAACCACCAAAAATTTATTGGCACGCACGCACACATAAAGACAAACATACATGTAGGTCTATGTATTTAGCATTTGAAGGTGATGTATGTAGCATTTGAAGTAGAGATGATGTAGCAGTAGGCATGAACTTGGTCTTCGACTCTGGCGTGTAGGAATTGGGCTTTGACTTCAACTTGTGAAGGGTAAGGTATTGATACAAAAAAATTATAAGCACTGCTTAGCTTTATTGAGGAGTATCCGTGCATGAGCTGTGATGGAGAATGCCCTTACCAAAAAATCTCTTAATATAGAATTAAAAATTCACGGTCGGTGTCAGTCCGAAGGACATGAATTGATGTTTTGAATTGGGTCAAAATGAAGAAATGAACATTGTTTAAGGTGACAATAACTTCGAGTGTGATTATCAATTAAGGTAAATGAACTACAATTTATTGGTATAGCTAGGCGTTCGAGAGGGTCCCCACAAGTCACTATAAATTAGTGAAAAAGATGTAGGAGTGTAAGAGTGTGGTGGATGTGGAACTCGATGATGTTTAGCTAATTGACAAATCTCACATCTGAAACTAGATAGATTTTTATTAGTTAATAGCAAAGGATACAACTGTTTTAAATATTGAAAACTGGGGTGACCCAAACGATAATATAAAAACATAATAAGACATTCAGNCTGACAAATCTCACATCTGAAACTAGATAGATTTTTATTAGTTAATAGCAAATGATACAACTGTTTTAAATATTGAAAACTGGGGTGACCCAAACGATAATATAAAAACATAATAAGACATTCAGTGGACTGGAAAAAAAAAACTACTAGATGGAGTGACCTACTCAACCCTGCTTTTCCCTTGAAAAAATAGAGCCCGACTACCCGCTTAGCAATTTCAATCATTCTTTTCGAATGACCATCTTGAAAGATACAAACATCAGGAGAAAAATGAGAAACACAATCAATGTCATATTTCAACTTATTGATTGACAAAAAAGTTACACTTCAATGAAGACACATGAAGCACAAATTCTAAAGTCAGATATGTTGTTAGAATAACATACCCTTTACCCTCAATGAAATTATGGGTGCCTTCAGTAATTTTAACGGTATCTCTCACAGAGCACGCTTGAAAACATCCGGTCATATGGTCCGTGGCACTTGAATCAATAATCCACGGAATAGAAGCAAAAATAGTGAGTGTCATCGGAATGTTACCTTGTCGAACATGAGAGGTACACGGGCCGGAAGAGAATTAACTAGATCCAATTAGTTTGATAAAGTGCTCAATCTGACTCTGACTCTGACTCTGACTCTCAGTGGATTCAGATGATTATGTGATGTTCCGAGTGAGAGCTGGTTGTATTATCGTTGGCTTTTGAGCTTGTAGTGAAACTTGTAATAGCAGATGATTTGAGTGAAGGTTTATTTGCCGGATTTTCGTGTAGCTTCCAACACTTGCGCGGCTATGATTGGCTTTGTGGCAATAATCACAAGTCGAGTGATTTGCTTGTGATGATGTGGAGGAAGGTCGAGCACTATTAGAGACCAAGGCATACGGTTCGTCTGAAGGAGTGACAGTGCGGAGCATGACAAACCTCCAACTTTCTTTGTAGCGTACCTCGGTGATGCAACACTGAGTTGAAGGAAGGGGATTCCGACCGAGAATATGACCCTGGACTTTGTCGAGGTTCTTGTTTAGAGCCGCCATATATTGGAACACACAATTCTTTTCCACAATTTTCTGGAAGAGGGAAAGATTGGCTAGAGTTCTATGTGTAGTCGTAGTAGAGATCACATTCCATCCATAAGACCACCAAGTTATTGTAGAAATGGCTAAAGGTCTCTGATCTCTGTTTTGCCTCGCGGTTCTTCTTGGAAACCACCTAAAGTTGGCTTGAGTTTTCTACATCCGAGTAGATATCCCGTACTGACGTCCATAGTGCATTTGCAGACGAAAGAAATAGATACGAACATCCCATCGTAGTCTTCATGGAATTGATCAACCAAGACATGACCATGCAATTCTCGACTTCCCACACTCCATGCGCTTGGAGGTTCACCAATCATCCCCGTGAGATAGCCGAAATTGCTGCGCCTTTTACGAACACTGACAAAGTTTGGGATCATTGAAGAAAATTTGAGCAGTTAAGTTTATGGGTAATGATCAAGAAGTTCATGCGATTTTCTGGGCCTCCGGTCTGTGGAGGGTTGAGGTTGGTTTTGATCCTTTCGTGGACTCAAGTACACCGTCGGACGAAAGCTCAGTGTTGAGGAGCTTGCCATGATTTTGATAGAGCAAAAAAGTGATGTTGGATTGCCGATACATAGGAAGATTCCGACTGTAGAAGGAAGAATCAACTACGGTGGGTCCTGCAGGGGATTGATATGGCCTCAACGAGGAGTTCCAACAACCTTGGTGGGAGAGAGGACATGCTGGAGGAAGGTTCGACAGTTGAAAGGTTCTTCTCAATGAAGATCAGGTTGCGTGGAGAGAAATTTGGCCGGCTAGAGGTAGATCCAGCTGGCTGGAGGGAGATCTGGTTGAGGGAGATTCGGTGGAGGTGGCCAGTTGTAGAATCTTTCAATGGAAAGGCCTGCAGGTGGCTGACGGCGAGGGAGGAGTCCTGGCGACGGCTAGGGTTAGAGCCATAACTCTGATACCATATTAAACTTGAGAATAGAGCGGAATAATTTTATTGAGCAGCAAAAGGGATATAAATATATGATACGAGGATATATGAAAGGAAATGTATAATATCCAAATCTTTCCTAATAACACCCATAAGATAAAAATGAAAGACATAAACTAGGAAATACATATGAAAAGAAATAACTGGAAATGCAACATAATAAATAGAAAAAACTTCTATTAAAAACTTCTGAGATGTTTTAATATAATATGATAAATATTAAGTTTGTGCCAGCTGAACTTCAGATTTCCCACTGGTTGGTAGATAGTATACGCTTGAAATGTTTTAAAAAAATTATAGTCAATTAAGCTTAAAACTATGGTCTTAATTAAAGTTCAATCAACGGGAAGGACTGTGTAAACAGGGAAGAAATATTTACTTTTGATTATTCAAGTTCAGCTTCAATATTCCTAAGAGGAGNATTCTATGCAATTAAGCTTAAAACTATAGTCTTAATTAAAGTTCAATCAACGGGGAGGACTGTGTAAACAGGGAAGAAATATTTACTTTTGATTATTCAAGTTCAGCTTCAATATTCCTAAGAGGAGTTAAAGGAGAGTCGAAGGCTTAATATATGACTTTTTGTACGGCTTAAATTAAGTCCATAATAAGTTGGTGATGAATTTGTTCATTATTTTCCATGAATAAAAATTGCAGTTTAGAGAACATTTTTTTAATATTTTTATTTTTTTCTAAAATGNGTTGTACGGATTAAATTAAGTCCATAATAAGTTGGTGATGAATTTGGTCATTATTTTCCATGAATAAAAATTGCAGTTTAGAGAACATTTTTTTAATATTTTTATTTTTTTTTAAATGTTGATTTAGCAGAGACCCCAGAGCAGCATGAAGAGAAGAAGCTAGCTACATGGGGAACTGAAGTCCCACAGGATTTGGTTCTTGATCAAAAACTTCTTGTGGAGTCTCTAAAGAGGGTGAGCATATCAATGTTCTGTTTTTCCTTTTCTAAATGAAATGAAGCATCTTTTCTAAGGCAAATGAGCCGAGCTTATTGGAGCTCAGTGTTATTCAACTTGGCCCATGTATATATATCTTAAATGTAAATATGGAAGATTTACAAAGATACCACTCAATTCCTATGTATTTACATATTTAACACCTAAACTTAAAATTTTATATATATGGTGCCTTAACTATGAATGAAAATATGTATTTCTCTTTTTAAAAGTTAATAGTGATATTTTTTTGTGATATAAAAGATTTGGGTGATATTAATGTAAAAAGTGAATTTGTAAGTTTTAAATATGTAGGCATTGGGTGGGTATTTATGCAAATGCCCCAAAATTATATGAATTTGAACAAACACAAACACAAAAGCACATATAAGTATATAACTATACACCCCCAATGCTTTATATGAATATAATCAAAGATATTATTGAGCCAAACACAATCAAACAAGGTGTTATTCATATTTAACTTAGTAAAGATGCTAGCTTACAAAAATCCTTTGAACAAACACAAACAACAAGCTTTTTTTATGGCTTCCAAATGCGCAGGAGGATCTAAGGAAGAAGGAAGAGAAGGATGAAAGAAAAAGAAAATACAATGTCAAGTGGAATGATGAGGTTAATTATCATGATTTCCTTCTTTGTTTTATCTATTTTGATTAAGAAAGTTTATGATCATTTAAATAATGGCTCCTATGGATGCAAGCAGGTTACTGCTGAAGACATGGAGGCATACAGATTGAAAAGGATTCATCATGATGATCCAATGAGGGATTTTCTCCATTAGTCAGTTCAGTTCTTCTTTTGGGTATTTTTCGTTTTCACTGGTTCAATGTTATTGTATATGATTTTGAATTTGAATCATATGTGAGTTTGGATGACCAATGTTTGAAAGTATCTCTAGGAAATATTTCTGTATTGTCATTCTGTCCATCTTTATTTAACACGGAATGATTGTTCGAGTCCTCTGAAGTCCTGTACATATAGTTTGTCATTCATGGAGTTTTAGATTGCATTTTTAATTTGCTGTGGTGACCCTCAATGCATGCATGAATTAGAAAAAAATACTTAAAAAATGAAATTTAATGTCGACTTCTTTAGAAAACATTTCAAAATATTCTGATATGTTTTTAATCAAATTTTTTTTCTTAATTGTGGCAAACTAAATGTGGCACAGGTTGTGTTTTAAAAAAAGTGGCAAACGTTTAATTATCTATTAAGTTTAACTTCATTAAATCCATAACTTTAATGCCCTGATAACTCGTAATCTCATATTTATATTCTCTTATATTCATGAAAATCATAGTTGGAACCACTTTTTAATGATTCAAGTATTAGATTAATGAGAAATTTACATACATACAACACATTTCTTATGTATTTACATATCTCTCATCTCAAAATTTTCTATGTGCAGGGTTAGGCATACCTTATCTTGACTAGATCAATTTAATGTGCAAGTCCAATGCCATTTAGAGGCTCTATAAAGTTAATTCTTCATTTGCTTCTTGGTGCTATAATTCTCATCGCTCTTTATGGTTCAAGAGGTGGATAAAAGTATACTTCTTTTTGGAAGAATCTCATGCAAGTGGCTGTTGAGATTAGAATTAGGATTAGAAGAGAGCTTACTTTTCAAGTCAATTATAATGTCAACCTATCTTTGACCCTTGGGTGGATGGTATTTCCCTCTATGAAAAATTTTAGTAATTCTATCTTTGCTATATTCTCTAACCCTATCTATGTCAAAGCTTCTGATAGAATTATTAATAAAGTTTGATCTTTACCAACCAACTATTCCACTTTGGACACTTGTGTTCAACTTGGAAACAATATTTCAATTATGGACTCTCCTACTAACTGTCTTTGGATGGATAAGAACAGATATTCTCATAAACTCACCTACTCTTTTGCTTATGACGATCACTCTAAGCTTGGCTGTGGCAAACAAATTTGTTTTAAGGATTACTCTTTCAAGTATGCTATTATGGCTTGGAAAATTCTAGTTTGGGGTTTACAAATTAATGATGCTCTTTTACTGCAGGGTTCACAAGTCAATCGTCAATGCGTGCTTTGTTTCTCTAACCCTGAGTTTCACTCTCATCTATTTTTTGAGCCCCCCTTTCACTTTCAACTCTTAATACTAGCTTCCTCATGGATCTTTCTTCCACCTTGGCTGCACTCTTTCTCAATTATTAATTCTTGCTGATACTCTCAACCGTAAAATGACCAAGAAGTTCTTGTCTGTTATTCCCATTGAGGTTCATCATATTTGGTATGGGGGGAACTGTAAAATTTTCAAGAGTGATATTACTTTGGTTAACATTCTCTTGAGCAATTTTCGCTTACCTATCAATTATCATATATAAAAGCCAAAAAATGGAAGATAAGGGAGGAAATTCCGTCCCATATTCTCGAACTTTTCTTTTTGTCAAGGCTTGTACTGACATTCTTTATGCTTATTTGATATTGATATTTCACAAATGCATGCTCCACTTCTCTTTGTTTTCTATGTACTGGATCAGTTTGGTTCTTTGGTTTGGATGATCCTCATGTTTTGAGGAGGTTGTTCGAATTTTGTTTCTTGATCTTCATGCTGCTCTTCTTTGTTTGGCTGTTTTATTTAGCCTAAAAATTACTCAGATACTAACTCGTTGATTTTCTTGTCATGCTGGCTGTGCTCAGAATTTTTTACTACTACACTAGAGGTTTTTCTTGTGGCGACTGTGGGATATTTTGCTTTCTAGACTGTTTCAACTCTGTTCTCTGGTTTGAATGGTTCTGTCATTTCAGCAGGCTGTTGTTCTCATTTTGCTGCCTTTGCCTGATCTTATCATGCTGCACTTCATTATCTTGGCTATTTTGTTTAGCCAAAGAAACTACGGTTCTGTTAAGCATCACTTTTATATTTTGTTTTTTTTTTCCTTTCTTTTTTTTACTTTATTTTTTAATATTGAGAATTTGATAAAAATAAAAAGCATGGGCTGAGGCTTCACCATTATTTTTGATATTTGATTGAGTGAAAAATGGATGAAAGAGGGTGGTTGTTCTGTAAATGGTAAGTTTCGGATGATCTGTAAGTAACGTGCATGACCCTTGGCTTCCCTTGACTTTCTTAAAAAAAGGACGATATATTTTATATATAAATTTATTATATTTTGGTGGATAAACCAATGTATGAAATGTGTATTGTATTTCACTTTTAAAATGTAGGAAATAGTGATATATATATTGTGTATGCCTGTAAATATGAAAGCATGGCTGATAGATATGTGAATACATAAGAATTGTGTCGTATGCATGTAAATGCTCCTAAATTAGGTTGTACTAGTCGAAATTGGCGTTGGTCCAAGTCCTTCCTTGAACTGGTTCTTAGTGGACTCAACGATAACGTTGCAAATCAAGCTTCGTTGATGGCAAAGAAAGTTTGCTGAGTTACACTTAGTCTGAACTTGCCCCGTGGCGAGTGGGCTTTACTGTAATCCAATGATAGGGTAGTTTTTTTAAAATTGTGGGATCCACTTATCATGTGACACTTCCATTAAATTCCGGATGTAATATTACATTGGGCCTTCCAGATGTAATATTTTCTCTCTTGAGAGATTTAAAAAATCTAGACGCTTCAAATTTTATTATTTATCAATTTCACACCCCAAATTTTAATATTATTAATTTCATACTCAAAAGTTAGGTTAATACAAAACAGCAAATCCCATCATAACTAGGGGTGTAAACGAGCAGAACGCGAGCGAGTCATGCTCAGCTAGTGTTCGGCTCGTTTATATTTCGAGCTCAAAAAGTGTGTTCGTGTTCTGCTCGTGCTTAACGAGCCGAACACGAGTTGTTCACGAACAAATATTCCTTTTAACGACCATAATCATGAGTCATAAGACAATAAAAGTTTGAACAAGATTTAAAATTATTATTTGAATCTAATTAATAATTTTTATTCTATTTTCTTAATCAATATTTTAATTGGTTATAAGTTTCTGTAGCCTTGTAGACAATTAGATTTTTTTAAAATACTATATATNTCTTAAAGAGTGTTCATTCGTGTTCGGCTTGTTAACTTATCGAACGAAATTAACGAGCCGAACACGAACTTCTTAAAGAGTGGAACACGAGCTGTTCGCGAACAAGGAGCGGTTTTGACAGCCCTAATCATAACTCAGTTCACTTCTGTTTCCAGGCGCGGGAAAATCTTTCGGCGCTCGAGCTTCTCCTCTTCACGCAACTCCTATTTTTCCTCTTGTNTGAATTAAATTAACGAGTCGAACACGAGCTTCTTAAAGAGTCGAATACGAGTTGTTCGCGAACAAGGTGCTGTTTTGACAGCCCTAATCATAACTCAGTTCACTTCCGTTTCCAGGCGCGGGAAAATCTTTCGGCGCTCGAGCTTCTCCTCTTCACGCAACTCCTATTTTTCCTCTTGTTTTTATTTCTTTTTGCACGCAGCTCCAACTTCGGAAGAAGAAAACGTCCTCCCAAAATCTTGTCTTTCTCCTCCTTCCGGTCCGANTTCTGTTCGTTCGTGTTCGGTTCGTTTAAACCCCGTGGGCCGTGGCAAGTGTGCTTTACTGTAATCCAATGGTAGGGTAGTTTTTTTAAAGGTGTGGGACCCACTTATCATGTGACACTTCCATTGAATTCCGGATGTAGTTTTACATTGAGCGTTCCGGATGTAATATTTTCTCTCTTGAGCGATCTAAAAAATCTAGACGCATCAAATTTTATTATTTATCAAATTTCACACCCTAAATTTTAATGTTACTAATTTCATACTCAAAAGTTTAGGTTAATACAAAACAACAAATCCCATCATAACTCCGTTCACTTCCGTTTGCAGGCGCGGGAAAATGTTTCGGCGCTCGAGCTTCTCCTCTTGACGGAACTCATAGTTTTCCTCTTATTTTTTTCTTTCTGCACGCAGCTCCAACTTCGGAAGAAGAAAACGTCCTCCCAAAATCTTGTCTTTCTCCTCCTTCCGGTCCGAAGCCGGGATCGCGACATACAAGAACATCCGAAACTCTCGCCTTTCTCCTCCTTCTGATTGGTCCGCTTCTACCGGAGACCATTGACAGAGTAATTTCTGTATTGATGATGTGCATCGAGTTCATTTACAACTTAGCTTCAAATTGTATTTCGATGGTAGATTTTAAGTGATCCGGGAGCTTTTTCGACTTTCCCATTCAATTTCGAGACCTTTTTGTATTTCAATGTATCAATTCAGTCCAATTATTTTTAATTTTTATGAAAGTGATTTATTTGTAGGATGACTTGGGTTTAATCGAATCTATTGATTTTCCTCATTTTAATCNCGCCGGGATTGCGACATACAAGAACATCCGAAACTCCCGCCTTTCTCCTCCTTCTGATTGGTCCGCTTCTACCGGAGACCATCGACAGAGTAGTTTCTCTCTCGTTGATGTGCATCGAGTTCATTTACAACCTAGCTTCAAAATGTATTTCGATGGTAGATTTTAAGTGATCCAGGAGCTTTTTCGACTTTCCCATTCAATTTCGAGACCTTTTTGTATTTCAATGCATCAATTCAGTCCAATTATTTTTATTTTTTATGAAAGTGATTTATTTGTAGGATGACTTGGGTTTAATCGAATCTATTGATTTTCCTCATTTTAATCTTTGGAGCATTTCAAATGCCTCTGAAACTCCAGTCTGTCTCCTCTAGTCCGATTATCCTAACCACTTTGTTGTGAGAGTTATCTTAAATTACAATATGGGTTTCCTTTTTTTTTTTGGTCAGTCTTTTAGATTGCTTGCTACTTTTCCTTTATGCATTTGTTGGTTTTTCTATCATTTATTTTTGACCGCAAATTAAATAGGCTCAAATAAGCTTTTTTATGACACAGTGAGTTTGCAATTAAAGTGGCAAAGGTAAGAAATAGAGGACATATATTGACGATATGTGGAAGTAGANTGTTTCCTTTTTTTTTCGGTCAGTCTTTTAGATTGCTTAATACTTTTCCTTTATGCATTTTTTGGTTTTTCTATCATTTATTTTTGACCGCAAATTAAATAGGCTCAAATAAGCTTTTTTTATGGCACAGTGAGTTTGCAATTAAAGTGGCAAAGGTAAGAAATAGAGGACATATATTGACGATATGTGGAAGTAGATTCTCTTGTGGTCATGATATTAAAATAGTCATTAAAATTGTGAAGGCAAACACCAAAGAAAAATACAAAACCACGGATCTGTTTTTGGGGATGTAAATGTGGAAGGGTTAGGAATGACTGTTTTAAATTTAAAATGTACTGAATTTCATTACATTTAAAATCATTTTTTACAACTCCAAGCAAGCATCCATATTTGCTCATATTATTTTTTTCTTATGCAGAGTTTGTTTGGTCTAATTTCAAGATTTATTTAATGGCGAATAGAAATAAAAACTTTTTCATCACATTCAAATATGATGGATATTGGATGCAAGTTAATAACCAATCGAGGAAAAAATATGAATATGGCCACCAGAAAACTATTAAAATTCGGAAAGATAAGTTGAGTTGACGATGTTAAAGGACGATGTTGAATTGATTTGTCCATGGATTAGAGGACATGAATTTCAATTACAATATCATAAATGTGGAACATCACCAAAGGAGCGCATGACTATAACCAAGGATGTTGAAGTTATGGAGATGATCGTTCACTCTGGTAGATATGGCCGAGTTGAGATAGAGGTCATCACACAATGCGGAGGAGAATATGAAATTTCTCCACAAGGTCAAGAGACACTGGTTGCTAATAACATATCAGACAACAATTATCCAAATTTTGATTGTGTTTATATTGAAAATATTGAGAGAGATATATATAATGGGGGGTATTAAATTATTCAAGTAGATGGTGAAAGTGATTTGAAAGTTGGTGCACGTTTTCATGACTCACACAATTTTAAGCATGTTCTCCGGTCCATTGTAGTAAAAAATGATTTTGGGCTAAAATTAGTAGCTAGCAATAAATCTCACATTCTTGCTATTTGTTCGCATTGAGGATGCCCTCAGAGGGTAAGACCTTAGAATCTATACATTTATGACTTGGAGTAAATAGAGCTGGAAATAAGCAAACATCTACTTATTCGGTTGCTCAACAAATAGAAGATATTGTGAAGAAGAATCCAAAGATCCTTCCTAGGCAGATCAACAACAATTTAGAGAACTTATACAAGTTATCATTGTCATATATGAAGTTGTGGAGGTTGAGAGAGCAAGCGCGGGATAATATTTTTGGATATGTTGATGATAATTATGGGTGGGTACCTGCATTACATGCCAAAATTTTAAAAACAAATCATCGATTGCATATTACAAACATTAGCAATTTGAATGATTCTTCTTTAAAAGATTCTATGTTAGCTTTAAAGTTCTATCGATGGATTCTAGTAAGATGCTGACACGTAATTGGCCTTGATGCTTGTCATTTGAAGTCGAAATATCTAGGTGTTCTTATTTTCGCTAATTCAGTTGATGGAAATAATTGACTATTTACGATCGGTTTTGCAGTTGCTAAATCAAAGTCGAAAAAAATTAGCCAATGGTTTTTAGAGCAACTAGCAAAATCATTTTGAGTCCAAGGTACAAA
The DNA here is from genome assembly GCA_002079205.1 of Phalaenopsis hybrid cultivar. Classification (NCBI taxonomy): domain Eukaryota; kingdom Viridiplantae; phylum Streptophyta; class Magnoliopsida; order Asparagales; family Orchidaceae; genus Phalaenopsis; species Phalaenopsis hybrid cultivar. The sequence continues at coordinate 36,046 of JXCR01146681.1, forward strand.
ATCTAGCGTTTATATTAGACATGAAAAAGGGTCTTGGAGATGCCATGATGGTCGTTTTCCTACATGTAGTTCACATGGTGTGTATGTGTCATTTGGATTGCGTACTGGAGACCATTGACAGAGTAATTTCCCTCTTGTTGATGTTCATTGAGTTAATTTTTAACCTAGCTTTAAAATGTATTTCGATGGCAGATTTTAAGTGATCCAGGAGCTTTTTCGACTTTCCCATTCAATTTCAAGACCTTTTTGTATTTTAATGTATCAATTCAGTCCAATTATTTTTAATTTTTATGAAAGTGATTTATTTGTAGGATGACTTAGGTTTAATCGAATCTATTGATTTTCCTCATTTTCATCTTTGGAGCATTTCAAATGCCTCCGAAACTCCAGTCTTTCTCCTCTAATCCGATTATCCTAACTCTTTTGTTGTGAGAGTTATCTTAAATTACAATATGTGTTTCCTTTTTTTTTTGTCAGTCTTTTGGATTGCGTACTGCTTTCCCTTATTGCACTTTTTGGTTTTTCTATCATTTATTTTTTGTCGCAAATTAAATAGGATCAAATAAGCTTTTTGATGGAATCATATGACATTGAGTTTAAAATTAAAGCGGGAAAGGTAAGAAATGGAGGGCATATATTGACGATATGCGGAAGTGGATTCTCTTGTTGTCATGATATTAACATAGTCATTAAAATTGTGAAGGCAAACACCAAAGAGAAATACCAAACCATTGATATGTTTTTGGGGATGTAAATGTGGAAGGGTTAGGAATGGCTGTTTTAAATTTAAAATGTACTTAGCTTCATTACATTTAAAATCATGTTTTACAACTCCAAGCAAGCATCCATATTTGCTCATATTATTTTTTTCTTATGCAGGGTTTGTGTGGTCTAATTTCAAGATTTATTTTATGGCGAATAGAAATAAAAACTTTTTCATCACATTCAAATATGATGGATATTGGATGCAAGTTAATAACCAATCGAGAAAAAAATATGAATGTGGCCACCAGAAAACTATTAAAATTCAGAAAATAAGTTGAGTTGACAATCTTAAAGGACGATGTTGAATTGATTTGTCTATGGATTAGAGGTCATGAATTTTAATTACAATATCATAAATGTGGAACATCACCAAAGGAGCACGTGACTATAACCAATGATGTTGAAGTTGTGGAGATGATCGTTCACTCCGGTAGATATGGCCGAGTTGAGATAGATGTCATCACACAATGCAGACGAGAATATGAAATTCCTCCACAAGGTCAAGAGACACTGATTGCTAATAACATATCAGACAACAATTATCCAAATTTTGATTGTGTTTATATTGAAAGTATTGAGAGAGAGATATATAATGGGGGGTATTAAATTATTCAAGCAGATGGTGAAAGTGATTTGAAAGTTGATGCACGTTTTCATGACTCACACAATATTAAGCATGTTCGGTCCATTGTAGTAAAAAATGATTTTGGGCTAAAATTATTAGCTAACAATAAATCTCACATTCTTGATGTTTGTTCGCATTGAGGCTGCCCTCGGAGGGTAAGAGCTTAGAATTTATACATTTATGACTTGGAGTAAATAGAGCTGGAAATAAGCAAACATCTACTTATTCGGTTGCTCAACAAATAGAAGATATTGTGAAGAAGAATCCAAAGATCCTTCCTAGGCAGATCAACAACAATTTAGAGAACCTATACAAGTTATCATTGTCATATATGAAGTTGTGGAGGTTGAGAGAGCAAGCACGGGATAATATTTTTGGATCTGTTGATGATAATTATGGGTGGGTACCTGCATTACATGCCAAAATTTTAAAAACAAATCATGGATTGCATATTACAAACATTAGCAATTTGAATGATTCTTCTTTAAAAGATTCTATGTTAGCTTCAAAGTTCTATCGATGGATTCTGGCAAGATGCTGACACGTAATTGGCCTTGATGCTTGTCATTTGAAGTCGAAATATCTAGGTGTTCTTATTTCGCTAATTTAGTTGATGGAAATAATTGACTATTTACGATCGGTTTTGCAGTTGCTGAATCATAGTCGAAAAAAATTAGTCAATAGTTTTTAGAGCAACTAGAAAAATCATTTGAGTCCAAGGTACAAAATCTAGCTTTTATATTAGACATGAAAAAGGGTCTTGGAGATGCCATGATGGTCGTTTTCCTACATGTAGATCACAGGGTGTGTATGTGTCATTTGGATTGAGTACCGGAGACCATTGACATAGCAATTTCCCTCTTGTTGATGTTCATCGAGTTAATTTTTAACCTAGCTTTAAAATGTATTTTGATGGCAGGTTTTAAGTGATCCACGAGCTTTTTCGACTTTCCCATTCAATTTCAAGACCTTTTTGTATTTCAATGTGTCAACTCAGTCCAATTTTTTTTAATTTTTATGAAAGTGATTTATTTGTAGGATGACTTAGGTTTAATCGAATCTATTGATTTTCCTCATTTTCATCTTTGGAGCATTTCAAATGTCTCCGAAACTCCAGTCTTTCTCCTCTAATCTGATTATGCTAACTCTTTTGTTTTGAGAGTTATCTTAAATTACAATATGTGTTTCCTTTTTTTTTTTTTTGTCAGTCTTTTGGATTGCGTACTGCTTTCCCTTATTGCACTTTTTGGTTTTTCTATCTTTTATTTTTTGTTGCAAATTAAATAGGATCAAATAAGCTTTTTGATGGATTCATATGACTTTGAGTTTAAAATTAAAGCGGGAAAGGTTAGAAATGGAGGGCATATATTGATGATATGTGGAAGTGGATTCTCTTGTGGTCATGATATTAAAATAGTCATTAAAATTGTGAAGGCAAACACCAAAGAGAAATACCAAACCATTGATATGTTTTTGGGGATGTAAATGTGGAAGGGTTAGGAATGGCTGTTTTAAATTTAAAATGTACTTAATTTCATTACATTTAAAAACATGTTTTACAACTCCAAGCAAGCATCCATATTTGCTCATATTATTTTTTTCTTATATAGGGTTTTTGTGGCCTAATTTCAAGATTTATTTATTGGCGAATAGAAATAAAAACTGTTTCACATTCAAATATGATGGATATTGGATGCAACTTAATAACCAATCGAGGAAAAAATATGAATGTGGCCACCATAAAACTATTAAAATTCGAAAAGATAAGTTGAGTTGACAGTGTTAAAGGACAATGTTGAATTGATTTGTCCATGGATTAGAGGACATTAATTTCAATTACAATATCGTAAATGTGGAACATCACCAAAGGAGCACATGCCCATAACCAATGGTGTTGAAGTTGTGGAGATGATCGTTCACTCCAGTGGATATGGCCGACTTGAGATAGAGGTCATCACACAATGTGGAGGAGAATATGAAATTTCTCCACAAGGTCAAGGGACACTGGTTGCTAATAACATATCAAACAACAGTTATTCGAATTCTGACTGTGTTTATAATGAAAGTATTGAGAGAGATATATAATGGGGGTATCAAATTATTCGAGCGGATGGTGAAAGTGATTTGAAAGTTGGTGCACGTTTTCATGACTCACACANGTATCAAATTATTCGAGCGGATGGTGAAAGTGATTTGAAAGTTGGTGCACGTTTTCATGACTCACACAATTTAAAGCATGCTCTCCGGTCCATTGCAGTCAAAAATGATTTTGGGGTAAAATTAGCAGCTACCAATAAATCTCACATTCTTGTTGTTTGTTCGCATTGAGGATGCCCTTGGAGCGTAAGAGCTATATTATGTGCGATGAACAATCATTTAAGATAAGAAATTTAGAATCCATACATTTATGTTCTGGAGTAAATAGAGCTGGAAATAAGCAAACAACGACTTATTCAGTTGCTCAACAAATAGAAGATATTGTGGAGAAGAATCCAAAAATCCCTCTTGGGCAGATCAAGAACAATTTAGAGAACCTATACAAGCTATCACTGTCATATATGAAGCTGTGGAGGTCGAGAGAGCAAGCGTAGGATAATATTTTTAGATTTGTTGATGATAATTATGGGTGGGTACCTGCATTACATGCCAAAATTTTAAAAAGAAATCATGGATTGCATATTACAAACATTTGCAATTTGAATGATTCTTCTTTCAAAGATTCTATGTTAGCTTCAAAGTTTCTATCGATGGATTTTTAGCAAGATGCTGACACGTAATTGGCCTTGTTGCTTGTCATGTGAAGTCGAAATATCTAGGTGTTCTTATTTTCGCTAATTCAGTTGATGGAAACAATGGACTATTTACGATCGATTCTGCAGTCATTGAATCAAAGTCGAAAAAAAAATTGTCAATGTTTTTTAGAGCAACTAGTAGAATCATTTGAGTCCAAGGTACAAAATTTAGTGTTATATCAGACATGAAAAAGGGTCTTGGAGATTCCATGATGGTCGTTTTTCTACATGCAGCGGTCATTTATGGAAGAATTTGAAAAAATATTTTCATTGCAAGGACACAAAAAGTTCAGAGTTTGGTATGGGTTGGAGCTGAAACATATATTAAAATTGAGTTTGAAAATAAGATGAATGAGCTAAGATATATATGTCTGCAGGTGTATGCATATTTGCTTGCTTTACCTTATAAGTGGGTCTAAATATGATTTCTCAAGTGAGATAAGAAATTAGTAAAATACAAATAATATATCTTGATTGTTCAATTCATGGGCTGGAGAAGCAAGAAGCAAGCCTGTGGTTGGTTTGATTGATTCGATCTGATCAATGCTTATGGAACAGAGATCAGAGAGAGATTAAATCATCTTTATGGAAAGGGAAGTTTCTCCCATTTGTTGAGGATTATCTTAGAGAAATAATTGCTAAAAAGGAACAGTTCATCGTGAGATATTCAATGTTACAACGGGCTGAAGTTGAAGGTCTATACGAAAGACAAGAAGTAGATTTAGATAATAGAGAATGCACTTGCAGATTTTGATAAATTACTGAATTATCATGCATTCATGTTGCAACAAACAACACCGTTTGTGACACATTTACATTCGTGATTATTATTATGTTTCTAGGTTGGTATGCAATACAATGTTATTAATGAAACCTTAAACATTTATGATATTAATATTTATATTTTACTTGCAGGTATAAAATGACTTATACTACTCTTTCAGGAAAAGAGTTGTGTAATGTTATTGACTCGAATCTAAAAGTTAGAGTTCCTACTAGTTTGAGGCCTAGAAGAAAAAAAAAAAAAGAGATTTAAAAATTTTTTAGAGAACAATATCAAAACAACAAGAAGTGTTCACAAATGAGGGCTCTGCGGAATTTCGAGTCACCACAAAAAAACATGCAAAAATCCGTTTAGTCAAAATACTTCACAAGTGCACCAAGCTGAAAATATAACATATGTTGTTGTGCAAGCACATTATTTAACAAGAGCAACACGTATTAACCACAATTTTACTTATTCCGAACCAATAATGGATCAACATTTTATTAGGCCAAAATTACCAATTAGATGAGAGACAACTGAAGAATATGATGAAGGCGATGAAACATTCTAAGCAGTTTATTTACAGTGGAATTAGAAATTCAATTCCACTATTGTTACTTTAGGGTATTTTCTTGTTGCTTTATGGTGACTTTCATAATTTGTGGGTTTTTTATAATTTGATATTCTCGCTAATTGTTTTTATTCTAATGTTTTCTCTATTTGTTATTGTGCAAGGTTTTGTTAACAATTTTTCTTTTTGCTAAAGAAGATGACATAAATGCTACATGTGACTAACTACTATACCAGATAGAACTTGTATGATGTTTAAAACATAATTGTTATGTTTTATCACAATTTTGTTTATTGTTTTCTTTCTTGATATTACAGTTGCTTTTGCTCATATAAAATTCGACGACGCTCTCATTTTTTCAGCAAACAACAGTAATGATTTCCTTTTTATGGCCAAAATGTTTTGGAACTTTTAATTTAGGAAATCAAACACTTTCATATTTGGCATAGCTTTACAAGCTATCCTGAAATTTTCACTCATCTAGAAATTGGAACATTTTAACATGTTATCGTTGCTTTTTGATACCTTTTTCCGGTTTGAAATGCCAATGTAGTTACTTCAATTCAAAATTATTTTGCATTCTGAATATGTGCAAGTAAACATAATGAACTTCTTGTGTATTGGGGATTTGTTTAATGTATGTTGGGGATTTGTTTAAAATTGGTTCAACGTATACTTCAACTTTGTTCCTTGAGATTTCAAATGCTTTCTTCATTTTAACTTTTGGAAATCTGGATGATGAATCGGATACCAGTGAGACCAACATTTACAAATTTTAAATGATGACAGCGTTCTGCTAGCATTATTCTGATATGACCTGTTTTAAGTTCTCTTTATGTCTTATGTTTATGGCATTTAGATACAAACCACCCAATTCCTATGTAATTATGTGTCTAAGGAGCTGTAAGGATGTTTCATAGCTTACTTTCTTTGCCCTTCGAATGAATTCATTATAGGGAGCTGTAGGTGCTATATATCATATATGTAAAGAATCAAAGTTTAGATGTTAAATATGTAAATACAAATGAATTGAGTGGTATGTATGTATTTGTAAGAAATTAAAGTAAAGGTGTTAGATATGGAAATACATATGAATTGAGTGGTATGTATGTAAATGTTCATTTTTTTTAGAAACTTAAAATGGGAAACTACTTATGGCGAGGACACAAGATTCTTTTCCCATGTTGTTCAAGGATTCTTTTCTGTAAGATCATTATCCTCAAGCAAACATTGAGATAATGATGAACATACAAATAACCCCCAATATCGTTCCCTTCACTTTTCTATGTACTCCCCACGAAGTTGTGTTGGAAAAGCCGTGTTTTGCAACTCGATTTGATTAAGTACAGTGACTGCTAGAAAACAGTAGTCTGACTATTTGAAAAAAAAAAAAATTATAATAGATATGACAACATTTTGAACAACAGCTTCACAACTACTTCTTCAAATAGCTGCAATCCTTTTTCTTCAAGTTTCATAATGCTTGAAATGTTGTGCAGACGTACAATTAGATGCATTTTGTGAAGCTAATTTAATTCATTGGAAAATTTGGCATCTCGAAGAAACCATTTTTCTTCTGCAATTTTTATGTAATTGTTGCCATAAGAAAACTTTGCATAAAATACAAATGAAATTTCACTTAAATGTACAACAGCGAATTAAGATGCCTAACTGCAATTTGAAGAAAAAGCATGCACCAAAACAGTTAGGCTTTTGACTTCTATTCAAAGAGGCATCATCCGGTTTTAATTGCATAATGCCATTGAAAATTCAAGATAATACGGAAAAGAGAGAGAGCCTAAAATTAAATGAGAATTTATCATTTATTTCTACACACATTTCACCTTTAATTCTAATGTATTTACACATCTAACCCTCAAACTTTATCTTTTACAGTTATATCACCCAAACCCTTTATTCACAAAAAAAAGTTCGAATAGTTTAAGTTTTAACTTCTAAAAGAATGAAATACATCTTTTTAAAAAGTTTAGACGTTAGATATGTAAATACATAAAAATTAAGGCCCCGTTTGGGGCAGCTTATAAGTGTGGGCAACTTTTTCAAAACGCTGCCGTACTGTTTGGTTCGCGCGTTTCGCCAGCTTATCTAAAATTGCGTTTGGATTTTTACATTAAACACAGGCCACGGGCTAAGTGGTATGTATGTAAATCTTTTTTCTTTAATAAATAGATTTTAAATTTATTTATTTAATTTGTATCATAATGATCAAAGATCCACATAACATCTAATAAACCTAATTATGTCCTCGTCATCATCTCTCTCCTCCATTCAGTCTGATTTAGTGCTGCATTTGTTGTAAAATTTATTTATTGCGATTAAATTTTTTTAAAGTTAGATATTTTCTGATTCCCTCTCTCCCAAAAATAAATTGAGCCTTCTTGACATTTAGATTAAAAAGTTATAATTAAAATGTAGTTCTAACATGGGTCCCATACTTACGAGAAAATATTACGTCCAGATAAACATCCATTCAGACGACAGCTTGAATCACACCACAATACTTATACAACGGCATAGTAAGTACCACACTGACATCTAGACATCTGAACACCAGACTTAATATTTTTCTACTACTCAAGGCTCTCGTGACACTTTTCATATAATCAAATTTTTATGAATACTTGAAGAGAGAGAGAGAGAGATGACCAAAAATCCTCCATATATGACATGATCCATTATTTATAGGAGATGCAGTACAAAACAAAGATGTTATATTTCTAACACTACTTTAATAAGAGTTGTACATATTTTTCTGTTATTCCATATATGTGGCATCGTGGCTATTAGTTATAATAGGTCGTCCAAACTGCGAGCCAATCAGACTGCTGGTAGCTGAGACTGTGGGTCGTCAATACTGCAGGTCATCCTAGCTGAATCATCTAACTTAAGTTGGTCATTCTTTTAGGTCAGTCGTCTAGACTAGGTCAACTGTCCTGATTGTGTCTTCTCATGAGAAATTCAATCTAACATATTTTTTATCTTTGTGTATCTCTCTCTCTCTCTCTCTCTCTCTCTCTCTCTCTCTCTCTATATATATATATATATATAACTTATAACTTTTTATTTATTTATTATTTTCTTTTGCAAAATCTTCTGTTGACGAGAAGGTTCAAAATTGGAAGTCTACGTTCCATCGCATAAATATCTCCCCTCACTTTCCACAGCTCTCCTTCCTCATTCCATCGAGTTTCACCGCACATCGTCTTTGCATGCAACTGAAAAACTAGTCTTAAGGTTTCATATGTAGAGAGAGAAACATCAAGAGAGAGAAAGTTATAGAGAGAGAAAAAGAGGAGAGAGAGATATATAGAGAGAGATAGAGCTATGGAGATTTTGTCCCATGAAAATCTCTCTTCTCGTGCCAANTGACCAAAAATCCTCCATATATGAAATGATCCATTATTTATAGGAGATGCAGTACAAAACAAAGATGTTATATTTCTAACACTGCTTTAATAAGAGTTGTACATATTTTTTTGTTATTTCATATATGTGGCATCGTGGCTATTAGTTATAATAGGTCGTCCAAACTGCGGGCCAATCAGACTGCGAGTCGTCCAAGCTGCTGGTAGCTGAGACTATGGGTCGTCAATACTGCAAGTCATCCTAGCTGAATCATCTAACTTAAGTTGGTCATCCTTCAAGGTCAGTCGTCTAGACTAGGTCAATTGTCTTGATTGTGTCTTCTTATGAGAAATTCAATCTAATATATTTTTTATCTTTGTGTATCTCTCTCTCTCTCTCTCTCTCTCTCTGTATATATATATAT
>JXCR01146682.1:12608-39234 GCA_002079205.1 Phalaenopsis hybrid cultivar
GCTAATTTAAAGTTTGAATAGTTCTGAAGACCGGCTAGGCAGAGAAGATACTAACTCTCACTCTAGAGTTCCCTCGATTCCCTCCACCTAGGGGCTAACATGTCGTATCAGAACCTAAAATAATAAACCAAGGTTGGGGCTTTAACCTGTCACTTTAAAGTCCTCTAACTCTACACCCTTCAATGAATATTTCCCTAGCACTCAATCATATGAACTACATTCTCATTCATACAATCTCGTGTGATTCTTTCCAATTGTTGACTGAGACAATACCAGCCACTAAATCATATGAATTACATTCTCATTCATACAACCTCATGTGATTCTTTCTAATTGTTTACTGTCAATCATATGAACTACATTCTCATTCATACAACCTCATGTGATTCTTTCCAATTTTTAATTGAGCAATAAACTAAGTTGGGGGCTTTAACTTGTCACTTTAAAGTCCTCTAACTCTACACCCTTCAATGAATATTTTCCTATTTATTTGCACTAAATTATATGAACTACATTCTCATTCATACAACCTCATGGGATTCTTTCCAATTGTTGACTGACATAAGAATTACATTTTCATTCATACAACCTCATGTGATTCTTTCCAATTATTGACTGAGACAATACCACATTCTCATTCATACAACTCATTCGATTCTTTCTAATTGTTGACTGAGACAATACCAGTCCGGTTCTTACATGTTCTCACAATAAATTTTAACCAATTGTTGACTTAGACAATACCAGCCCGGTTCTTACATGTTCTCACAACAAATTTTAACATTATTTCCAAATTTATTTGCACTAAATCATATGAATTACATTCTCATTCATACAACCTCATGTGATTCTTTCTACCTATTTGCACTCAATCATATGAACTACATTCTCATTCATACAACCTCATGTGATTCTTTCCAAATGCACTCAATCATATGAACTACATTCTCATTCATACAATCTCGTGTGATTCTTTCCAATTGTTGACTGAGACAATACCAGCCACTAAATCATATGAATTACATTCTCATTCATACAACCTCATGTGATTCTTTCTAATTGTTTACTGTCAATCATATGAACTACATTCTCATTCATACAACCTCATGTGATTCTTTCCAATTTTTAATTGAGCAATAAACTAAGTTGGGGGCTTTAACTTGTCACTTTAAAGTCCTCTAACTCTACACCCTTCAATGAATATTTTCCTATTTATTTGCACTAAATTATATGAACTACATTCTCATTCATACAACCTCATGGGATTCTTTCCAATTGTTGACTGACATAAGAATTACATTTTCATTCATACAACCTCATGTGATTCTTTCCAATTATTGACTGAGACAATACCACATTCTCATTCATACAACTCATTCGATTCTTTCTAATTGTTGACTGAGACAATACCAGTCCGGTTCTTACATGTTCTCACAATAAATTTTACTTTCCAATTGTTGATTGAGACAATACCAGCCAGATTCTTACATGTTCTCACAAAAATTTTAGCATTTGGATTGGCCAAATCAAGAAGTAAATGAAGTGCATGGATTTAAATCATCACAACAGTTTTAACATCTGGATTGGCCAAATCAAGAAGTAAATGAATTTTTCATTTTCTCACAACAAATTTTATCATCTGGATTGGCCAAATTAAGAAGTAAATGAAGTACATGAATTTAAATCATCACAACTTCTTCCAACATTAAAGATCAATACTCTCCACAACTTCCATCCACACTGAATCAATTATCATTTAAAGAAGAAAGATAAAGAAAACTACTTAGAATCCATGGAGAAAATAAAACTACACTTTAGTTTAAAAGNCGATTCCGATGGCCGACCAGCTTCCAACGGACAACTCCTCAACAAAAATAGTGACGACATCTTATGGCGACTCTGTTGGGGACAAGCTTCTCTCTTCATATTAATCAGGAAATATTATCTTCATACATCGGTAATGTGTCCATGTCCCTTACAGACCAAATTACCTTTCGTTCATTGACATGCTTAACCCATTTCTTTCTTGAGTATGTACCGTCAACTATTTTGGACTTCAGAACTGTCTGTTCAATTACCTTTGAACAGGAAGGTTCAGGAGGACATTAAGAATTTTTTAATCTTAATCTGGGGTCGGACCCCCAATAGTTTTGTTGGTGGACTAATTCCACCTGGGTATTGTGCGTTGTAAAGTCGGTCCTGCACTGAGTCTTGAACTTCACTTTTTCCTTCCGAGTTTGATTTTATATTTTGTAAATTAAATTAGATCGTGTCATTCTGCGCTTGCTCTTTAATTTTCCTGATATTAATTAAATCTTTCTACTTTCAAACTATTTTTACTAAAATCTTAAAATCTCCATAAATTAAATAAGGACATACCCGGTCTATAGATCAACCTCTGTTAATATGTAGTTCTCGCACTAAGATTACAAGGTATTGGCCAAATAACTAACATCAAAGCTTTTTTTTTTTTAATCTACTGCAATGGTGTTCCCAACACTCACTTTTTCTTGCAACCTGTCGATGTGCCGAAGTGCCCGTAATGTCACTCCCACCATCAAATTTGGAAAAGGATTTGATGAACTCGAGGTTATACTCAGGAAAGCCCCGTTCGTCGTGATGAAAATTGCCACTCCAGAGGTTCAGTAACCGTCTACTAAGTTTAAACTAAACTATCCTCATGATTTCCCTTCTTTTAAGAAAGTCAAGACTACTGCCACCATGACACCTACTAAACCTGTTGTTTCCGTTTCTGCTAAGGGAAAAGAATTTTTCATCATTGAAGACCTGATTGAAGGATTGGTTATCCTGCCGTCAGTATTTGAAATCAGATCGAGTTTGAGGACCACACCGTTAACCCGAACCCAAAGGATAAACCATAACCGAAAGGTTCAAAGGGCTACTGAAGCCCATATTTCTAAGGAAGTACCTATTGATGAGGGTCCTCATCAGGAGGAGTTAGGATTACTAGAGACATATCCACTTCTGCAAGGGAGGAGTTTCCATCCCTTAATGGTTACTAATGGGTACAAAAGTATCCAAAAGATCACCGCTACTTTACTATCTCCTCATGGACATGGTGGGGAGAGGAAGAAACCCGCTCCTATCACTCAAGTCAATACATTTTTCCAGAGACTAGCTGTCAAAGAAGGTTGTTCAGTTGGTGAGATACTCAAACGAGTGGGATGTGCAGTATCCCCTCACATGGAGAAAGAAATTCTAAGAGACGTCAGATCTACTAGACGATCTCAGAAATTAACTGAAGCTTTTCTTGCTCGCATTCCCATCTGATTCCACTTAGAAAGCAGAGTTGATACCACCATTATTGCTATCGATTCTGCTGTCACTAGGCCTATAGGCCCTTGACTAGTTAAGTCGTGTCTGGGTCCGAGAATTCTACCAATTACCAGTCACAAGGATGTTCTTAAAGTTTTGAAGGAAAAGACAGAGATCAACCAGTACTGTATTTGGTCTGCACCATGGGGAGCATACTTCTCTTCGACATGTCAATATTTTTGCTAAGACACTCCGTCTTAAGACATCACCGTCAAAGAAAAGTTGTGGGTACCCAATGTCGCTGTGCCAATGCAGTCCAGTGAGCCCGAAGGTTAGGATAATGGAATGAAGTAAGGGTCTGAAGTATATAGCATTATCGTAGCAATCGCTAGTGAGATGGATGAGCAAGTAGAGGATGTCCAGCAAAGTCCTCCATATCTCAAGGTGCTACAAGAATCAATAATTGAAGGAAAGGTCGAAAAGCTCAGGGTGGGGATTTTCGAGTTGGCCCAAGAACATGGAGTTTCCATTGATGATGATGAAGACTTTGACTTCAATTATTATTTCAAAAAAGATTTCATGGATATGCATGTCATCGAGACCAGAGCTATTGCATATGCTTGTGACGCTAAACCTCTCGTCGAAGAGAATGTCGTAGATGAGCTACGTAGGGCTGTTTTCCTAAGGGATGAACAAATCAGCCAAATGGAGAAAGGAATGGAAGAGATGGCCGCTGCCATGACCGCCATGACCACAGTTTAGTGAGAGTCTCAACCGCCACAGTTAGCTGATCTCGAAACTGCTTATATGCAACCGTATAACAATAATTCTGATTATATTTTTCACTTATATTTCCTTATTTTTCAACAAAACCAAAAACTTGATCCTAAAGAAAAATAAGAATTTAACTTTTAATATATATATATATTGGGTACTACGCAAGTATATGTATCGTTATCAAGTAATATAAGACTTTTTGATTAAGACCCAAATATCGAACCCACATGAAAGATATGCAATATGCACTTTTTGAAAAACTTTCTATTTTTAAAAAGATAATTATTTATACTAAAGACATTTTCTCAGTAAATAATGTTTAAATATTTTTGGTAATTTTAATAGTTTGACAAAAAAACATAACAAACTTAAAAAGATAACTTGAGTTTTTGTAGAACAAAAGCACTAAAAATGAAAATATTTTTCTCCTTATCATGAATAAGTAATAAGTATAGTAATTTTGTTGTGGAAGTATGCATATTATGTTGTGCTAAATAGGAGCAATAATATTCTTTACTCTTACTAGAGATGTTATAAAGAACATTGACTAATTTANAAACCAATCTGGTATAGCATGGTGTAGATACTTTCTTAAGAGTTCTTTAAATCATTCTCATGCTTCATAAATAGATTTCCCTTCAAACTGAGGACACTTTCTTAATAGTTCTTTAAATTGTTCTCATGCTTCATAAATAGATTCCCCTTCAAATTGATTAAAAGATGTAATATCATTTCTAAGCTTCGCAGTTTCTTATGGTGGAAAATATTTAGCAAGGAATTTTTGTGCTAAATCACCCCAAGTTCTCTTATGGTGGAAAATATTTAGCAAGGAATTTTTGTGCTAAATCACACCAAGTTTTGATAGATCCAGGTGTATGGTGGAAAATATTTAGTAAGGAATTTTTGTGCTAAATCAACCCAAGTTCTGATAGATTTAGGTGTTAATGAATTTAACCACATCTTAGCTTTATCCCTCAGTGAGAAAGGAAATAAGCTAAGTCTTATGACATCATCTAAAACACCATCGTATTTAAATGCAGCACACAATTCTAGAAAAATGGTAAGATGTAAATTTGGATTTTCAGTTGGTGATCCCCCAAACTGATTATTTGATAACATTTGTATAATAGCAGGTTTAAGCTCAAATGAATTAGCCACTACAGTAGGTTTTTGAATACTACAATGAATAGTAGGGTTGGCATAATCTCTTAAAGTTCTAAACTCTTGATGAATTTCAGTATTTGATTATTTTGGTCTGCCATTTCTGTAATTTTTTTTGGATTATTCAAGATTTTTAATTTTTTTAGTTTTTCTAATTTTTCTAATAGTTTTTTCTAATTCAGAATCATAGGCCACTAGTTCTTCAGAACCTGAACTACGCATACGCTAACATAAAATAAAATAAAATAAAACATAAAAAATAAGATACATTATTTAAAGATTAAATAAGACTTTCTAAAAATAGAAATTTACTAAGTTTTCTTCCCCAGCAACGACGCCAAAAACTTGATCCCAACTTAATGCTTATGCATAGTATATCAATAGTTTTGATGGTATTTTTCACTTATATTTTCTTATTTTACAATAAAACCAAAAACTTGATCCTAAAGAAAAGTAAGAATTTAACTTTTTAATTTATATATATTTATATTGGGATACTACACAAGTATATGTATCGTTATCAAGTAATATAAGACTTTTTTATTAAGACCTAAATATCGAACCCACAAGGAAGACTATGCAATATGCACTTTCTAGAAAGTTTTTCAATTTTTAAAAAGATAATTACTTGAACTAAAAATGATTTTTTTAGGAATTTAAAATTTAAATATTTTTAGTATTTTTTATATTTTATTAATACAGTAACAACTTAAAAAGATAACTAATGTTTTTGTAGAAGAAAAGTACTTAATATGAAAATATCTTTCTTCTTATGATGAATCAGTAATAAGTATAGAAATTTAATTGTGAAAGTATGCAAATTGTGTTGTGCGAAATAGGAGCAATAATATCTTTACCCTTACTAGAGATGCCATGAAGAACATTAGCTAATTTAAAGTTTGAATAGTTCTGAAGACCGGCTAGGCAGAGAAGATACTAACTCTCACTCTAGAGTTCACTCGATTTCATCCACCTGGCGGCTAATATTCTCGTATCAGAATCTAAAATAATAAACCAAGTTGGGGGCTTTAACATGTCACTTTAAAGTCCTCTAACTCTACACCCATCAAAAATTATTTCTCTATTTATTTTCACTTAATCATATGAATTACATTCTCATTTATACAACCTCATGTGATTCTTCTATTTCCCTATTTATTTGCACTCAATCATATGAACTACATTCTTACTCATACAACCTCATGTGATTCTTCTATTTATTTACACTTAATCATATGAACTACATTCTCAGTCATACAACCTCATATGATTCTTTCCAATTGTTGACTGAGATAATACTGGCTCGGTTCTTAAATGTTCTCATAACAAATTTTAACATCTGGATTGGCCAAATCAAGATGTAAATGAAGTACATGGATTTAAATCATCACAACTTCTTCAAACATTAAAGATCAATACTCACCACAAGTTCCATTCAAAACTTAATTACTTATCATTTTAAGAAGAAAGATAAAGAAAACTACTCTGAATCCATGGATCAAACCACTAATAAGTCTCAATTAAAGCCAAAAGTAGTCTAAAAAAAAGATAAAAACTTATCTCAAGTCCTCCACCAAAATCTTGAAGTTCCTTTAATTCTCTTCTCTTTTACAATCACTCAAAAATAAAATAACAAAAAGGATAAAGTAAATAAAAAGCGGTTCTTAAAAATCTCTCCAAACTAACTCCCCAAAGAAGGTTCCTTGGGATCTCTTCAAAATGTGTCTTGATTCGATGTATTTGCCCAAGAGACGCATCCCAAGAGGTGCCTTGGGATCTCTTCAAAATGTGTCTTGATTTGATGTATTTTCCAAGAGACGCATCCTTTCAGATTTTCATCAATGGTGGTTACAACCACCTATTAAGCCAATGGGTGCCTTAAAACCTCTTTAAAAATTGTAAAAACAGATTTTACTCATCTAGTAATTGCCACTCGCGCTTAAGGGCGGGGTCTCGGTGCTTAAGCGCAACCTTCTCTATTTAACTAGCACTTAAGCGTTGGATCTGGCCCTTAGGCGCCAAAACTCTTTTGCACAATTTTTCAGCCTTTTGCTCCAAATTTGATCCTTTTTCACTTCTTTAAGCATTTTTTTTATTTTTACTTGTATCTACGAGAAAAACACAAAATACCTTCCATTAAAGCATAATATCTCAAAAATAGGTATAAAAATGTGTCTAAAAATACTATATATGTTTTAAGTGTATCAGTCCCCTCCATCGGTTCTTGTTGTACCATTACATTATCCCCTTCAGTGAGGAACTGTTTCTGGTGTCGAACCTTAGCAGTGAGGGTAGCCCTTATTTCTTCTGACGGTTGACCACATCCATCAGAGGACCCTCTTAGTCCATGTTGACTTGGCTAAAATCCATGTCAAAGTCTATGGTGACGCCCTGCGGTGCTCTTTCTTTGTTGAATGTGAGGTTCCAGCCATCTTTAAAAGTAAAGATCAGCCTCTGGCCTGACATTTCTCTACAGACGATAAGAAAAATATCAGTGAGCTGAAACTTAGCGTGAACAAGAATAAAGTAAAGTATTTATTAAAGAAAATTTTAGTTTTATGTTGGTGAGAAAATCATTTGTTTATTTGTATATTTCATTTAATATAGTAGAATATCAAGTTTAAAAAAAAGAAAATTGAAGTGTCTAATTTCAAAAATTTTAATTAAATTGAGATTAATCTTATCAAAAATTTTTTTGACCTGGTCATAGATGTTTGGCCAAATAGATAACCTCAAAATTTCAAATCAAGCAATGTCAAGAAATGTCAGGTTGCATAGTATGTCTTCAGGTATCATCCGTTGATCGGCGGCATTGGTCTTTTGCCTCAAAAATCCACTAACTTGTAAGCTCCTTCTGCGTAGACCTTTTCAACGATAAATGGTCCCTCTCAAGTTCGCTTGAATTTTCCACCTATCTTGTGGTGTGTATGAATGGGTATTTTGAGCACGATGACAAGGTCACCAAGTTTGAATATCATTGGGCAGACCAATTTGTCATGAGCTTGTACCATCTTTTCCTGGTAAAGTTCCAAATATTGTTGTGCTTCAAGTCATTTTCCCTTAAGACTCTCTAATTCTTCAATTCTGAGTTTTGCACTTTCTTCCATTGTGAGTTGGTTGGCGACAGCGACTCTGAGAGACGGCGTCTAAACTTCTAGTTGCAGTACGTCCTCGGACCCGTACACAAGAATGTAGGGTGTGCACTGAGTGGGAGTCCTGAAAGTTGTCCGATAAGCCCACAAAGCTTCTAGTAACTTGCTGTGCCAATATCTTTTATTTTCGTCCAGTGTTTTCTTTATATTTTGTACCAATGTCTTTCTGAAGGCTTCAGTCAGGCCATTTGCTCTGGAATAGTAAATTGTTGAGTATCTCCAATCTATCCTGTGTCGTTTGATGAAATTTCTAATTTTGGTGCTTTTAAAGGTTGTCCCTTTGTTGAAAATTATTTTTCGTAGTACTCAGAAGGGAAGACAATTTGGCTTTTGAATAATTGAAGGATGTGCTATGTCGTAACCTCTCGTAAAGGTACTACCTCTGCCCATTTGGAGAAATAATCTGTATCGACAAATATAAATCTATGTCATTTGGAGGATGGAGGGTCTATCACACTTATTATGTCTATGCCCCAACACTCGAATGGACATAAGATAAAGGTTAGGTGCAGCACATTCTGAGGTTGGTGTAAGGCCACCCCATGCACTGGCACTGGTGACATCTTCTGGTTGTATTCATGCAGTCGGGCATCATTGATGGCCAATAATATTCGAGTCTCTTGATTTTCATTTTCATCTTCGGCCTTGACTGGTGAGCGTCACACAATCTGACATGTACTTCTTTGATAATATTTTGTGCTTCTGTTTTTCTTAAACATCATAGCCACATTTGGTCGAACGATCTCCTGTAGAGGACATCACCTACTAGAGCGTATGACATAGCCCTTTTTGTAATGTGATGTGATTCAGACTTGTCCTCTGGTAGCTTTCCAGTATTTAAATATTCAATTAATAGCTTGCACCAATCTTCATTGATATTTACAATCGTAATTATCATCTTTTCTTCTTTCTCGAGCTTGTGAAGAGTTTTGAGGTCGATCCAAGACAAAAATATTCTTCCTTGTACTATGATATCAATGGAATCTTTCGGGAGACATACCAATTCTTTTACGAGTTTTGCTAAAGCGTCAGCATGGGCATTATCTCCCCTAGGAATATGGTAGAAAGTTACACTGGGGATCTGTTCCAACAGCTTCATTGTGTACTGATGGTATTCAAAATCTTGTATTGTCCGGTGACTTGCTGGATGACGAGTTGTGAGTTATTATAGATGAAAATGTTTATTATATCCATCGAGATTGCCAACTCTAATCCGGTGATTAAGGCTTCATAATTTGCTTTGTTGTTGGTACATGGCTTTGTCAGGTGGTATGAGAACCTCAGCATACCCTTATCTGGTGTCATAAAGATCAATCCATTACCAACTTTTCCTGGTATAATTGTGCCTGATCCTTCATACTTTTTGACTGATGAAGCTCCGTCAAAGTACATTTCCCAGCATTGCGCATTGGAGAATTCCATTTATAGTACCTGCTCATTTGTTAGTTCATCATTAAGAGGGGACCCAGCTGGAAGTGGGTGTGCAACAAGATATTCTGCTAAAATTTGTCCTTTGATAGCAAGGAGGGGAACAAAAGTTATATCAAACTGCAATAAGATCATCGCCAATGTTGTTAAACCTCCGGAGAGTGTTGGTCGAGTCATCAAATATTGCAATGGTTTAACTTTTAAAATTAGGGTAATCTTATGAGAAAGCATGTAATGTCTAAGCTTTTGGATGGTGAAAATCCACCCTAGATAATGCTTCTCAATAGGTGGATACCTTATCTCCATCGGTATTGGATGGAGACTCAAGTTGTAGAGCGTGTTTTCATTACCCTCGTCATTGGCTTGGGCTAAGAGGGCTCCAAGAGAGTCGTCTAAGGTCGTGGTATAAAGTATCAAAGGTTTTTCTGGGATAGGGACTGCCAAAATAGGAGATGTCATTAAATATTGCTTAACATCCTCAAATGCCCGCTGGCATTTCTCTTCCCAAATGAATTTGGTGCCCTTTTTAACTAATTCCAAGAAGGACTGACACCTACCTGAGAGATTAGAAATAAAGCATCTCAGATATGTCAACTTTCCTTTGAAGGAACATAGTTTCTTTAAGGTTTTAGGTGGAGGCATTTCCAAGATAGATGTAATCTTATTTGGGTCGATCCCAATTCCCTGATGATGAACAATGAATCCTAGAAATTTCCCAGAGGTAACGCCAAAGGCACACTTTAAGGGATTCACTTTAAGGTCATATCATCATAATTGTTCAAACATGATTCTTAAATTATACAAATGGTCTATTTTTTGTTTACTCTTGATGACCAAATCATTCACGTAACATTCCACTTGATTGTGAATGAGGTCATCCAAAATCTTTGTCATTGCACGTTGGTATGCTGCTCCAGTTTTATTTAGGCCGAACGACATCACTGTGTAGTGATACACCTAAAATATATAGTGATTTTTGACAAAATTTTATACCTATTTTTGAGATATTGCACTTTAATGGAATGCAATTTTGTGTTTTTCTTGCAGATACATGTAAAAAGGGTGAAAAATGCTTAAAGAAGTGAAAAATGATCAAATTTGGAGCAAAAAGGTGAAAAATGTGCAAAACAATTTTGGCGCCTAAGCGCCAAATCCGGCGCTTACGCGCCAGTTAAACAGAGAAGGCTACGCTTAAGCACTTGAGGCCCCGCGCTTAAGCGCAAGTGGCAGTTATTGGACGAGTAAATTTGGTTTCTGTGAATTTTTAAGAGATTTTTGAGGCACCCATTGGCTTAATAGGTGGTTATAACCACCATGGATGAAAATTATCATAAAAGGATGCATCTCTTATGAAAATACATTGAATCTAGACATATTTTGAAGAGAAACTAAGACACCTTTTGGAAAATTATAAAAGAAAAAAGATTGGAACTCTGAAAGAGGTCCTAAAAGTACTGGAAAGTTTTGAAAGTTCTCATTTGGGGAGTTAGTTCAGAGAGATTTTCAGGCACCACTTTTACTTTTATTTTATCCTGGAGTGATTGTAAAGAAAAGAGAATCAAAGGAACTTCAAGAGTTTAATGGAGGACTTGAGATAAGTTTTTATCTTTCTGTTTTGAGACTACTTTTGGTTTTAATTAAGTCTTGTTGTTGGTTTGACAATGATTTCTTATTTTAAACTAAAGTGTGGTTTTGTTTTCTCCATGGATTCTGAGTAGTTTTCTTTATCTTTCTTCTTGAAATGACAAGTAATTAAGTTTTGGACAGAAGTTGTGGAAAGTATTGATCTTCAATGATGGAAGAAGTTGTGATGATTTAAATCCATGCACTTCATTTACTTCTTAATTTGGCTAATCCAGATGTTAAAATTGGTTGTGTGAACATGCAAGAACCGGGCTGGTATTGTCTCAGTCCAAAAATTGGAAAGAATCACTTAAGGTTGTATGAATGAGAATGTTGTTCATATGATTAAGTGCAAATAAATAGGAAAATATTTATTGAAGGGTGTAGAGTTAGAGGACTTTAAAGTGACAAGTTAAAGCCCCCAACTTAGTTTATTGTTAGGTTATGATACGAGATGTTAGCCCTTAGGTGGAGGGAATTGAGGGAACTCTAGAGTGAGTGACTGCAAATAAATAGGGAAATATTCATTGAAGGGTGTAGAGTTAGAGGACTTTAAAGTGACAGGGTGTAAATAAATAGGAAAATAATCTTTGAAGGGTGTAGAGTTAGAGGACTTTAAAGTGACAGGTTGTTCATATGATTGAGTGCAATAAATAGGGAAATATTCATTGAAGGGTGTAGAGTTAGAGGACTTTAAAGTGACAGGTTAAGAAATAGTCATTGATGGGTGTAGAGTTAGAGGACTTTAAAGTGACAGGTTAAAGCCCCCAACTTGGTTTAGAAATAATTTTTGAAGGGTGTAGAGTTAGAGGACTTTAAAGTGATAGGTTAAAGCCCCCAACTTGGTTTATTGTTTAGGTTCTGATACGAGATGTTAGCCCCAGTGGGAGGGAATTGAGGTAACTCTAGAGTGAGAGGGGTGTAGAGTTAGAGGACTTTAAAGTGACAGGTTAAAGCCCCTAACTTGGTTTATTGTTTTGTTTTTGATACGAGATGTTAGCCCTCAGGTGGAGGGAATCGAGGGAACTCTAGAGTGAGTGCTAGTATCTTCCAATACGAGAATGTTATCCCCCAGTTGGAGGGAATCGAGAGAAGTCTAAAGTAAGAGCTAGTATCTTCCTTACCGAGCCTGTTTTCAGAACTATTCAAACTTTAAATTAGCCAATGTTCTTTATAGAATCTCTGGTAAGGGTAAAGAATATTATTGCTCATATTTGACACCACAGAATTTGCATACTTCCACAACAAAATTCCTATACTTATTACTGTTTCATAATAAGAAGAAAGATATTTTCAAAATTAGTGCTTATCTTCTACAAAAACTCTAGTTCTCTTTTTAGATTGTTATTGTTCTATCAAAATATTGAAAATATCAAAAATATTTAAATTTTCATTACTGGAAAAATCATCTTTAGTTTAGATTATTATCTTTTTATTAAAAATAGAAAGTTTGTTATTCAATAGCGCATATTGTATATTCTCTCTGTGGGTTCGATATTTAGGTCTTAATCAAAAAGTCCTATATTACTTGATAACAATACACATACTTGCGTAGTATCCCAATATATATAAATTAAAAGTTAAATTCTTTTTTTTTCTTCAGGATCAAGTTTTTGGTTTTGCTACAAAGTAAATAAATATAAATGAAATAAAATCAGAATTATTGTTCTACTTTGCATTATAATAGTATCCAGGAATCAAGTTTTTGGCGCCCTTGTCGGGGAGAAATTGATTTTAAAAGCAAATTTCTTTTTTTGGAAAGTCTTATTTAAACCTTAAGTTATCTTATCTTATCTTATTTTGTTTTATTTTATTTTATTATATGTTAGTGTATGTGTAATTCAGGTTCTAAAGGACTAGTGTCCTATGATTCTCAATTAGAAAGAACTACTAGAAAAATCAGAAAAACCAAAAAAATTATAAATTTTGAAAAATCCAAAAAAATTACAGAAATGGAAGACCANTGCTAAGTTGTGGTTGAATTCGTGAACACTTGAATCTATCAAAATTTGGGGTGATTTAGCTTAGAAATTCCTTGCTAAATATTTTCCACCTTCAAAAACTACAAAGCTTGGAAATGATATTACATCTTTCAATCAGTTTGTAGGGGAATATATTTATGAAGCATGGGAGAGATTTAAAGAACTCTTAAGAAAGTGTCCACACTATGTTATACCAGATTGGTTAATAATTTAAACTTTTTATAATGGATTAGTTGGATCTCTTAGATCAATTATCCGAGATTGGTTAATAATTCAAACTTTTTATAATGGATTAGTTGGATCTCTTAGATCAATTATCGATTGTTTCATTGATGTCAAAACCATTTCATGATGGTTATGCGTTAATTGAAGAAATGGCTACCAATAATTTTCAATGGCCTTTTGAGAGGGTAAATCCTAAGAAAGTAGCCAAAATTCATGAAAATTTTGCATTTACCATGTTACCAAATCAAGTTGCTCCAATTTTAAGGAAATTCAACCAATTTGGAATGAATTTTTCTCAACCAATTTCCATGATTGAAGAGAATTCATTACGCCAAATGGTAGATTCTCAAGAATCATTAGAAACTTTGAATGTCATAAAAAATAAGCAAAATAACCCATATTCAAATTATTATAACCCAGGTTGGAAGAACCATCCCAACTTTAAGGAATAACAATTTGGGTGGTAATAATCAGTAATGGGGGAACAACCAAGTAAACCCATTGGGAAACTGGAACAACCAAGGGAATAATAATTATAGATCTACTTATCCTCTACGAGAAATTGGAACAACCAAGGGAATAATAATTATAGATCTACTTATCCTCCAGGTTTCAATAGTAATACACAAATTAAGGAGAAGAAGTTGTCTATAGAAGATGTAGTGTTACAAATGGGAAATCAATTACAAAGTCAAGGAGCTACAATTAGAAATATTGAGAATCAGCTTGGGCAAATAGCAAATTCATTGATTAATAGATCCAAAGGGACACTTCCTAGTAACATTGAATCAAATCCAAAAGACCAGAATAAAGAACAAGTAAAAGCCACTCAAGTAAGAAACAAAAGAGAGTTGGAAGGTCAGGTTCAAAAAGAAATTGTAGTAAAGAGAGAAAAAATTGAAGAATCAAAATAAGATGATCAAAAAAATTCTGAGAGACCTATTTCTCCACTAAAAATTGATTTGGAAAAATCACCACCTCGATTTCCTCAAAGACTTCATTAGTAGAAGTAGGATAAGCAATTTTCAAAATTTCTAGAAATATTTAAGAAGTTTACAATTAATATTCCATTTGTTGAAGCCTTAGAACAAATGTCGAGCTATGTAAATTTTATGAAGGATATTCTCAACAGGAAAAGGAAGTTTGAAGATAATGAGACGTTGCACTTAATGATGAGTGCAGTGTGATAATTCAGAAGAAGCTTCCTGAAAAGCTTAAAAATTCTCGTAGCTTTACAATTTCATGTGCAATAAGAGACAACTTTTATGGGAAAACTTTATGTGATTTAGGTGCAAACATTAACCTTATTCCATTATTAATATTTAAAATATTGGTATTAGGATAAATAAACTCTACTACTGTAACTCTACAGTTAGCAGATCGTTCAATAACATACCCTAAAAGAGTTATATAAGATGTCCTAGGGAAAGTGGATCAATTTACCTTTCATGTTGATTTTAGTGTGTTAGATCTGGAGGAAGATAAAGTGATACCTATCAATTTGAGGAGACCTTTCCTAGCCACAAAAAGAGAAATGATAGATGTGTAGAAAGGGGAATTTAAATTGCTACTTTTAACATTTCAAAATTAATAAAATATCATGCAAAAGGTAAAGATCATGAATGTTATAGGATGGATGTTATAAGATATCTAAGTGAATGTCATTTTAGAACTACTTATGAAAAAAAATCTGAAAGTACAAGATTTGGAACAAGAGCAAGAAGAGGAATTAAATCAATGTGAAGATCTTTTTAAGGACAATTTAAACTATGCTCGAGAAATTTTTGATGTTTTGGACACGATAGACAAATATAAATCATTTTGTCCATCTATTAAAAAACCTCTAGAACTAGAGTTAAAGTTACTTCCTGATCATTTAAAATATGTCTTTTTAGGAGATTCCTCTACTTTACCAGTTATAATTTCCTCGAAATTAACAATTTAAAGGATTTAGTCCTTCAATTTGTATGCATAGAATTCATATGGAAGAGAACTATAAACCCATGGCAGATCTACAAAGGAGATTGAATCCTATTATGAAAGAAGTTGTAAAGAAAGAAATTTTAAAGTGGTCAGATGTTGGAATTATCTACCCTATTTCAGATAGTACATTGGTTAGGCCAATTCATTGCATTCTTAAGAAAAGAGGAGTAACTGTAACTGTATATTAACATAATAAGTTAATGCCTAATAGACAAGTTACAGGGTGGCAAATATGCATTGATTATAGAAACTTAAATCTTACCATTATGAAAGATCATTTTTCATTACTCTTTCTAGATCAAATGCTGGATAGACTAGCTGGGCATAAAAACTTTTGTTTTCTGGATGGATATACTACTTATCACCAAATTTAAATATCTCCTGAGAATCAAGAGAAAATAATGTTTACAAGTCCTTATGATACTTTTGCTTTTAGAAGAATGTCCTTTGGTTTATGTAATGCCCTGCTACATTTTAAAAGATGTATGATGACAATTTTTTGTGATTTAATTGAAAAGGGATTGAAGTATTCATGGATGACTTTTCAGTGTTTTGAACTTCATTTGACTCATGTTTAGAACATTTATCCAAAGTTCTTAAGCACTGTGAAGAAACAAATTTAGTCCTTAACTAGGAAAAATGCCAATTAATGGTAGCAGGAGGAATTGTATTAGGACATCAAATATCAGGAAATGGTATGGAAGAAAATCCTGCTAAAATTCAAGTGATCACTAATTTACCTTATCCAACAAATATTAGGGAAATTAGGAGTTTTTTTGAACATGTTGGATTCTACATGCAATATATTAAAGACTTTTTAAAGATTGGTAAGCCTTTATGCCATTTACTGGAGAAAGATGCAATTTTTAATTTTGATGAGGAATGCCTAAAATCTTTTAAGTTATTAAAAGAAAAACTAATCACTGCACCAAACATAGTTTCACCAAATTGGGAAAAACCTTTTGAACTTATGTGTGATGCAAGTGATTATGATATTGGAGTTTCACCAAACTAGGAAAAACCTTTTGAATTAATGTGTGATGCTAGTGATTATGATATTGGAGCTGTTTTAGGACAATATATTGATAAAATTTTAAAGTTAATTACTATGCTAGTAAAACTTTTAATGAAACTCAAATTAATTATACAACAACTGAAAAAGACTTGTTAGCAATAGTATATTCTTTTGATAAGTTTAGATCATATTTAATTGGAACTCATTGTGTAGTGCATATAGAGCATTATGCTATTAAGTATTTAATGAGAAAGAAGGATGTTAAACCTAGACTTATAAGATGATATCTTCTTTTGCAAGAATTTGATTTTATAATAGTAGAACAAAAGGGGAGTAAAAATCAAATTGCTGATCATTTGTCCAGGCTTGAATTAGAAAACCACTCTGTTTTGAAAATAAAATTAATGAACATTTTCCAAATGAAAAATTGTTCACTATTAATGAGTGGTGTATTCTGTGGTATGCCGATATTGTGAATTTATTGTTAGTGATTATACCCTATGGAATGACATGCCAACAGAAGAGGAAATTTATTTCTGAAGCTAAGACTTATTTTTTGGATGACCCATTTTTATATAAACAAGGAAAAGATCTGATTATTTGAAGTTGTGTACCATTAGAAGGAACTTATGAGATTATCCAAAAATGTTATAATTCTGATTTTGGGGGACATTTTGGTGTTGATAAAATAGCATAAAAAATTTTACAATTTGGATTTTAATGGCCTACAATTTTTAGAGATGTTAATGTTTATATCAAAACTTATGATAGATGTCAAAGAGTACAATATTTCTACAAGAAATGAGATGCCCCGCAATTATATGCCAGAAGTTGAAATATTTGTGTTTGGGGATTAGATTTCATGGGACCATTTATATCATCTTTAAGAAATTTATATATTCTTTTAGTAGTGGATTATGTATCCAAATGGATAGAAGCTGTTTCTTTACCTCGATGTGATGCTCAAAGTGTTGCAAAATTTTTGAAAATGAATATATTTTGTAGATTTAGGATGGCAGAATTTATCATTACTAATGGGGGAAGTCATTTCAGAAATGCCATAATGGAGAAATTATTAAAGAAATGTCCTATAAAATATAGGATTGCTACTGCTTATCATCATTAGAAAAGTGGTTTGGTTAAATTATCTAATCAAGAAATTAAAATAATTATGAAAAAATCTGTGAATCTAACAAAAATGGATTGGTCAGTCAAACTCGACTATGTTTTGTGGGGTTATAGGATTGCATACAGAACTCCTATAGGAATGTCCCCATATAGGCTAATATTTGGAAAATCTTGTCACTTATCAGTTGAACTTGAGCATAAGGCATATTGGGTGATTAAAGAGTTCAATTATAATATGAAAGATGCTGGTGAGAAAAGATTGTTACAATTAAATGAGCTTAAAGAGATAAGGAATGAATTATATGAAAGTGCCAAAAATTATAAAGAAAAGATGAAGATGTGCCATGATTGAAGGATTGTTACTAAAAATTTTCAACCAGGGCAACAATTTTTGCTATATAATTCATGGTTAAGATTATTTTGAAATAAACTTAAGTTCAAGTGGATGGACCCATTTATTGTGATTTAATTTTATCCTTATGGAGCTGTGCATATTAATGATCCTAAGTTTGAGAAAATAATTAAAGTTAATGAACATAGACTGAAACCTTATTTTATAGGGGATCGGCATAAGTTTAATGATGGAATGATGTTGGGTCAACCAGAGTAAGCACTGTTACGTCAGACTGACGACATAAAACCAAGCGTTTTGTGGGAGACAACCCATAGTTATAAGAGTATTTTTAGTTTTATTATTGTTTTTTGTGTGATTAAGAAAATTTGGGTAGTATTTTTGAGACTATTATCTGTTAGTATTGATTTTAAGACTTTATTTAGTGAGTTAAACATGTTAAAATGATAATTTGGACGTTAAGTTGACTAGTGCAAAAAAGTGCACTAGCGCTTAAGCGCCAAATCTGGCGCTTAAGCGCGGTAATTTAAAAACATGTGTAAAATTAATATTCTAGAAGGGAAAACTGCCTAGAAGTTTGCAAAAATGTGCCAAGGCAGTTTCTCTAGGAGTTATTGGAAGGATTTATGCCTATAAATAGAAGGATTTAGTGAAGGAATTTCACCCTAGATCATTTCTAGCCCTAAATTCTAAGAGAGAGATAAATTTTAAGATGATGTCTTCTTGGAAGATGGATTTGAAGAAGGAGGAGACCATGAGGAAGAAATTCATTAGTTAAAGTGCACAAGAGATGTATAACGGTTTCTTAGCCATTAGGATTGAATGGATATTAGAGAAGATCAACAAAATTGTAAATAACATGTCTGTACTAGAGACTAAGGTATTGAAGATTCATGCACATCTTGAGCATGTTGGATGGCAATTAAAAATACAATTTAGCCACACTAGTTATATAGAGGAAGCGGATAAGGAGATGTTTCTTAAGAAAAAGTGGATTGAAGAAGATTGCATCAGAGCACGTCACCACTGTCCGTTTTATCAACTTTAAATTTTGGTTGTCCCAGGAGATACTAATAAAAGACTTGAATTTGTTCCTTCTAATGAAGAATGAAATTAAGTTCTATGTTTAAAGTTATGTTTTTGTTTGTTTAAAGACGTCTTTAGGTTCTTTAGTGTTTAAGACTAGCTTTTAGTGTTTGTGTTACTTAGGTGTTTAATTATGAAAAATTGTTAAGTGTTTGTATTTAGGAAAATTTTCTCATCCAAGACTATTTAAAATGAGAACTAAGTGTTTAAATGTATTTGTAATCATTTCTGAAATAATATAAGTTTGTTTGTGTGAAATTTTGTGTTGTTTTAGCCTTGAATTGAAATAGTTATTAAAGAGAATTTTGAGATAAAGGATAGTTACAGGATGTTGAAAATAGTCATTTAAGTGCTATGAGACCATTTAAGGGTNACCCTGATGTCTCAATTATCAATGAGAATAGGGTAATTATCACTTATCATTTAATTTAAAAATTATGTGGGTGAAGACCCTTATAGAGGCAAGTTAGTGTAATTTGAACACTTAGCCAAATTTTTAATCCTAATTGGGCTTAGTGGTGTTTCAAGGATGTTTGATTTACTTTTATTTATTGCTCTAATCTTTATTTAGTCAATTTTGATTTAGCCTAAGTCACCACTAAGCCCGTAAGGCCTATGTGAGTGTCTTAATTAGTTTTGAAAAGGGTTATGCTTTAAGTGGTCATGATTCATGATTTGGATTTTATTTGAAAATCAAGATAGGGGTATTAAATTGATTAATTATTGACTTCAAAAGTCATACCCCTAAGTCCAGGATCATTTAATTTTAATAAACTTCCAAATTTTAATAATTTAAAAATTTCTTAATATTAATTAAGAAAGTGAGATTGGTTTCTTCCAATTAACCCCTTGTGTTTCAAGCATCAAATAAATTGACAAAGAGTAGAGGTTACCCATTCCCCTCCTTGAATTAAGCCTAAATGTTAATTAAGCCAAGATTTCCAAAATTACACATTTGCCCCTAAGGCTCTAACACTTCATAATTTGTCAAATTCAATTCAAATGACTTTGAAATTTTTATCCTACCTCATTCATGGGTCAATTGAGACATCAGAGTAGAAAATGTGATTTTTCAAAATTTAATTTAATTTATGTAATTATTTTCATCCAAAAAAAGGATTTCTCTAAGAAAATTCCTAATTTGACCAAGGTAAATTCTAATCCCTTGAAATTTTTACTGGGGGTAGACCTAGACCAGATAAGCCTTTGGATAAGTTTTTGAATTTTCTGTGATTTATTAGAATGATTTTAAGTTCTGGGTTAATTAATAAAAATAAAATATTTTATGTGGTGAAAATTAAGTTTTGTATTTTTGAAAAATCTCTCTAAGGTCAGAGAACCCAGAGGAGTAAATTTTATATTTTTTTATTTTTCTTTGATTTACTAGAATTATTTTAGTGAAAAACTCATTTTTAGCCTTTAAAGATTTTTTTTAAGCTTTGAAATTAAATATCTTTATTTAGAAAATCAGTAAAATATTCTAATTATCCCTAAGTGATTAGGAAGCAATTTAGAACATTTCTATGAGTTTATTATTTTTATGATTTTTATGAATTTTTAATTATTTAAATATTTAAAATAGGCTAAAAATCAAGTTTTTATTTTAAATATCATTTTTTTTTAGAAAATACCCCTGATAACAAAGAACTCAAAAAGCTAAGTTTCATAATTTTTTTAGTTTTATTTTTATTTTTAAAAATCATGTAAGTGTCAAAAGTGGTATTTATCTTTAAAAATCAACTTAAGTTATCAAATNGGCGACAGCAGGGGAGATGAGCTCTACCTTCTTATGCATCTTGCTCTCTAAACGGTTTCGAAGCTCAATTGGATTCACCTTTCCAATCACTGTCAACTTGCTCTCCGTAATGTCCGACGCCACCCCCTCAACGCCTGCGCGCACAAACGATAATAAGGACTAACAGAAACGTAAAAGTAGCAGCAACAGATCATAAAACCTTTTAAGTGTAAGTAATGCGTGCGAGAGATCGATTGAGCCAAATACCTTTGAATCCTTTGACGGTTCGCCGGACTTTCTGAGCACAACCCTTGCAGTGCATCTCAACCTTGAGGACAACGGTAATGGGGCCGACCTCCATTCTGCTGAAATCCTTCCTTTCCCCTTCCACCTGCTTCTCCTTCTCCTCGCCCTTAGGGTTTCGAGCAATCAGGGTTTCGATCCTGAAAGCAAATATCAGTTAAGTGGAATCTCGTTACCTTCCCGTCGCTCAACTCTCTCTTCGATGTCGGTTGCCGGACGGGTTGAATTTGAAAAACGGAGCTCAACGAGTGTAGTGTGAAGATTATATCGGGCGAGCCTACGAGGATCGGTGGGGCCCACGTTTGCGAACGTGGCTACTGCACGCGGAAGTCTCGGATTTGCGAACCCACGAAGTTTCGGGATTGGGAAGCGAATGACTGGAAAACCCCCACGAGGTGATCTAATAACATGGGCAGAATGGGCATTTTTTAAAATGAATGAAAATTCCGTGGTTGCCAAATCAAGCTTTGAGTCATATGGCTTTGGGAGGATTAAATCCTTAATTTGTCCTTAAGTTAAAATTAGGGTTTATATTTTTTTTTATCAAAGCCAAGAATAATTCCGAATTGTGGTAATGAGTTTAAAAGAAAAAGAAAAAAAATTCAAAAGTCACAAATGGAGAAAAATAATGATCTATAGATTAAAAAAAAAAAAGAATTTGCCAACAATTTTAGAGGAGGTCAATGAATGGATCAACTTTTTATCATTGTGCTCAAGTTTTGAGTTGCTAATTGATTGAAGGGTGAGCTAATTGATAAAAATTAGTTATACTTGATTTCACCAATTCTTGAGGATGGTTAGCAAATCATCTTGTCTATAAAGAACATTGAAGTCTACTTGGGGAGATTCCTTAGAGAACAACAACGCAATTCATGATTAGGGTCCTATCATAAGAAGAGGAAGACTTGCCCCCCATCAGGGATGTTTCCGAGCTCGTGGATCCATTTTATTTAAAGATGATAAGAGGGACAAAAAATATACTACACTATTACTCTTGCTTTAAAAGGGTAGTACAGGATATTTTAGTCTTCTGTGTTTGTGTGTTCTGCTGGGTACCTCATCGACCGTTGGATCAGTTGTTCTGGGGTTTTTCTGTTGAGGGGTGTCGGCACTATTTTTGGTTGGAAGGTTGCCCGTAAGAAACTGTCGGTCACCATAATCGAAATCTCGTCGCCCGCTTCAGAATGACGTTTTAATTTACATATATATTTAGTTTTAGAAAAAATATGAAATCAAACTGACCTCATATTTTTCACAGTTTAAATGAAAGAGCGTTGTACCTCAAATCCTGTATTTATCCCGAAGGACAAACTCATGACTTGAGGATGAGACTCGATCAAATAAACTAAGGAATATATGACATCCGTTTGGTCTGCGAAACCATTTTATTTGCCGACAATTTCCCCTATTTAATATGAAGAAATAAATATGGTTTATATTAAGCTGGGTTCGGACATGCTTCCTATAAGGGCAAGCCCCTATAGTTAATTACATCTTAAATGACCAAAATCACCTAAGAAGACTCTTGATAAAAATCAGGAAATATTATCTTCAAAGAATTTCAAAGGGTTGGACTTTTCAAGTGAAATCGGACGTAGAGGTGTGAAAGTTGATTGGTTCAAATTTGGAATATTTTGTTGTAGAGTCCAAATGACGAAAAACTAGGGGATGTCATAGATCTAGAGGGGAACCTCGGTGACTTCTCAAGCTATCCTATTGTTTGGCTTCAGTTTTACAGAGAAATATTTATGTGTTTCATCCTGCCAATTTTATTAGTTAGGACTTACATTCGTGTGAAATTATCGCACAAATAGCCTGAAAGATGTGAGGGTTTAGGTCGTGATGGACAACAACCTCAAAATCCTAAGACGAGTTAGGGCTTATATTATATAGCAGGGTTGTACAAAGGCCTAAAGATAAGNGAAAAAATATTATCTTAAAGGAGTTTCAAAGGGTAGGACTTTCAATGAGATTGGACGTAGAGGTGTAAAAGGAGATTGGTTCGAATTTGGAACATTTTGTTGTAGAGTCCAAAAGAGGAAGAACTAGGGGATGTTATGNATTCTTCAACGAAATCAGATGTAGAGGTGTAAAAGGGGATTGGTTCAAATTTGAAACATTTTATTGTAGAATCCAAATGAAGAAGAAATAGGGGATGTCATGGATCCAGAGGAGAACCTCCGTGACTTTCCAAGCTATCCTAATCTTTGGCTTCAAATTTGACGAGAAATATTTGGGTGTTTCATCCTGCCAATTTTAATAGTTAGGGCTTACATTTGTGTGAAATGATCACACANGGGGATTGATTTAAATTTGGAATATTTTATTGTAGAATCCAAAGGAAGAAGAACTAGGGGTTGCCATGGATCTAGAGGAGAACCTCGGTGACTTCCCAACCTATCCTAATGTTTGGCTTTAGTTTTGAGGAGAAATATTTAGGTGTTTCATCCTGCCAATTTTATTAGTTAGNCACACTTAACCTGGAAGATGTGAGGATTTAGGTCTTGACAAACGACAACTTCGGAATCCTAAAACGAGTTAGGGCTTATATTTTATAGCAGGGCTATGCAAAGGCCTAAAGATAAGGTGAGGATTTACGTTGCATAAGCAAGCAAATCAAAGTCCTATGGCTTTGTTGTTTAAGTCTAAGGAAGAAAGATTGGGTTAGCTGGGGAAGAGGTCCTATGGCTTTGTTGTTTAAGTCTAAGGAAGAAAGATTGGTTTAGCTGGGGAAGATAGGGTTCGGCTATGCAAAGGCCTAAAGATAAGGTGAGGATTTACGTTGCATAAGCAAGCAACCTCAAAGGGGCTATACGAAGGCCTAAAGATAAGGTGAGGATTTACGTTGCATAAGCAAGCAACCTCAAAGTGGTTTAAGTCTAAGGAAGGAAGATTGGTTTAGCTGAGGAAGACAGGTTTTGCTGTTGAAGATGAGTTAGGGCTTATATTGTATAGCAGGGCTACACAAAGGCCTAAAGATAAGGTGAGGATTTATGTTGCATAAGCAAGCAACCTTGAAGTCCTATGTATTTATTGTTTAAGTCTAAGGAAGGAAGATTGGTTTAGCTGGGGAAGACAGGTTTTTCTATTGAAGAACTGTTTAAGTCTAAGGAAGGAAGATTGGTTTAGCTGGGGAAGAAAGGTTTTGCTGTTGAAGATATCTAAGGAAGGAAGATTGGTTTAGCTGGGGAAGATAGGTTTTGCTATTGAAGATGGTCGTGCTGCCCACCATGCTAGCTCCAAGCTCTGTGAGGATTTATGTTGCATAAGCAAGCAACCTCAAAGTCCTATGGCTTTGTTGTTTAAGTCTGCAAAGTCCTAAAGATAAGATGAGGATTTACGTTGCATAAGCAAGCAACCTTGAAGTCCTATGGCTTTGTTGTTTAAGTCTATATTTACGTTGCATAAGCAAGCAACCTCAAAGTCCTATGGCTTTGTTGTTTAAGTCTAAGGAAAAATTGGTTTAGCTGGGGAAGATGGGTTTTGTTGTTGAAGATGGCTGTGCTGCCCACCATGCTAGCTCCAAGCTCCTTGCCGCGAGGAGTTTTAGTTATCTAGTGTGTCAAGTTTTAATGTCAAATCAGTTGGCCCTATGGTTTAATTTCTTTAAATTTTATGAGGGCATATTAAAGTTGATTAGAGCGACACCGGTTAGGATCCTCAGGTCCCTCGTTCCGGCACCACTATTTTCTATTGGATTCACTTAGTCCAAATGAACTTACTAACTCGTTCCGACATCACTATTTTCTATTGGATTCACTTAGTCCAAATGAACTTACTAAACCCAACTCTCGTTCCGGCATCACTATTTTCTATTGGATTCACTTAGTCCAAATGAACTTACTAAACCCAACACGTTCCGGCACCACTATTTTATATTAGATTCACTTAGTCCAAATGAACTTACTAAACTCAACTTAATGAGAGGCATCACTATTTTCTAATGGATTCACTTAGTCCAAATGAACTTACTAAACCCAACTTAATGAGTTCAATTAGAGCGACACCGGTTAGGATCCTACGGTTCCCTCGTTCCGGTATCACTATTTTCTATTGGACCAAATGAACTTACTAAACCCAACTTAATGAGTTCAATAATTTCATTTAAACTGTGGGAAGCCTCATTAGCAATCGTAGGTTACCTCCTCCGAGGAATTCTTGATCATCCGATAGAGACGTCTTAATTTAGTCGTAATTGTAGTTTTATGTGATGTTTGTGATTAAATTTTGAGTTGTTATATATTTTGAATGTTGTGGCGGTGAATTTTATCTTGGTTGATTTTAGTTTTGGTTTTGGTTATGGTTATGTGGCTATCCTGATGGTTTTAGTTTTCATGCAGGGTGACATCGTTGTTTAGCATTCAAATTTGTAGGTATAAAAGTACGGTATGAAAGTACAAGAAAGGCAATGCTGAAAACTGTAAAAGTGTACCTAGCGATTCTTCTCGTTCCACCACCTGAAACATAAAATGCATGTTAAGGCAGTTTAGGAAGAGCAGGAATGGTAAAATTTTGGTAATTTTCCTAACCCTATGTCATATCTTGGTGAGTCCTTAAAAGTTNATTTTTGTGACTATCATGATAGTTTTAGTTTTCATGCAGGGTGACATAGTTGTTTAGCATGTAAATTTGCAGGTATAAAATTACAGTATGAAGGTACAATAAAGACAACACTAAAAACTTTAAAAACATACATGGCGAGTCTTTTCGTTCCACCACCTGAAACTCAAAAGGAAAGTTAAGGCAGGTTATGTGAAACAGGGAAGTAAAATTTTGACGACCTATTTAACCCTAGGTCATATCTTGGTGGGTCCTTAGGAGTTTAATTAAGGATGATGTTGCCAAGCAAAATGTATTAAGCTTAGTGGATTTCTGAGGTATCCATCAGGTCTAGAGAAAGATGCAGGTCTATGCTACTCTCTCGTTGCCTGGTGGAAAATCTTGAGTTCTTTTAAATTTATTATGTTGCTTAATAATACATCCTGTAAATACCTTTAGTGCTCATTGAGCATTGATGTCTCAATTATCTCTAAGCTTAAGGTAATTATCATCAGTAATTTAATTTTGAAAAATTATGTGGGTGAAGACTCTTGAAGAGGCAAGTTAGTGTTATTGAAATACTTAACCAAATTTTGGTTCAAATTGGGCTTGTAATGTTTGAAAGATGTACTAATTTTAATTGAGTTTGTTTTTCTAATATCTATTTAATCAGTCATGATTTAGCCTAAATCACTACTAAACCCTTAAGACCTAAGTGAGTGTCTTAATTAATTTTGAAAAGGTTAAGTTTTAGGTGGTCACGGTTAGGGCTGTCAATTTGGCTCGTTGTTCGTGAGCAGCTCGTGTTCGGCTCGTTAAGAAGCTCGTGTTCGGCTCGTTCGTTAAGCCTAACGAGCCGAA